>CAJVRM010000303.1:39866-66312 GCA_911693285.1 Hymenoscyphus albidus | reverse complement strand
TCAACTTAGTTATCAATCTTATCATATTAGTTTGACATCTTTGATACAAGTAACGAGTTCACTTCCAAGTGAACAACCCGTTAGTCTTCTTCTTATCATAGCATACCAACCAGCGAACACCCAGCCAAGTTTAGTTAGCCAGTTTGAGTATTCGTTACACCTTCTTATATTCAAAGCCTGAAACCTAGATAAATATATCTAGAAAGCTTTAACCTATTACTTAAGTACCTAAAGGTTCTCTACCCTTAATTAGAAATAGGATTCTAAACTAGTAAGTTCTACTATAACACCCTTATAATTACTTAATAGGATATTAAAGCTTATAGAGAAGTATATAGTAACCTCTTATTAACTCTCTTAGACTTTATAGAGACTATTAAGAGCTCTATTATAGTATAGGAGTATACTAACCCTTAGATAGGAACCTACTTTACCAAAGAGGGTAGAAATATTAACTAATTAAAAGCTAAGACTTTGTTTATAAACTAATAATCTAGATAAGTTTCTTATAGTAAATTATATAGTTCGCCTTATTAAGGAGGAACCTTAACTATAATACTATATCGACCTAGCCTATAATATAGAGATATAAGAAATAAGAAATACTATATAAATAAGAAACCTAACTATTAGTTATTAAATTATACTCTAGAAGAGTAAGTAGTATCTAGGAACTAATTTAATAACTAGTACTTAAATAAGTATAATAATACTTAGCTCTATAGTTTTTTTATAGAATTTAAACTAATTAATACTCTCTTAGTACTTAATAATATACTTAATAAATAAGATAAATAAGACCTAAAGATATATTTCCAGGAAGAGAAACCTAAGTATATTATAAATAAGATATTTTATACCCTTTTAGAAGATGTAGATATAAAAGATATATCTTAAATAATAATAGACTTATATAATAAACTATTTCTATATATAATTAGTATAGGAAATAATACTAAGAACTAGTAAGTTGATATTAAAGGAATATAGCTTTAGTACCTAAGCTTTTACTTCTTTAGTATTCTAATAGATATAGAAGCTACTAGAGTATCCTTAGTAGGCTACGCCTAGTACTCTATATATAAATCCTTATTCCTTACTACTAAATTAGATAAATAGATAGCTAGGACTGCTAAAGTATAATATAGACTTAGTATAATAGCTAATATTAGTATAGTAATACTTAATTCTCTTATAGGCCTAGTTACTTTCTAGGTTATACTAGAAGACGTTAATATACCCTTTATTATATATATTAATAACCTAGATAAATTAAAAGTCTTATATAATAACTTAACTGAATATATTACTATTAATACTTAGCTAGAACTCCCTAGGATTATCCTATCTTAACGACTAAATAGCTATCTGTTTATATAGTAGGGTATAGATAAGAACCTTAAACGCTCTTTTAATAGAAAATACTATTAGAACCTATTTGTAACGAATACTCAAACTGGCTAACTAAACTTGGCTGGGTGTTCGCTGGTTGGTATGCTATGATAAGAAGAAGACTATCGGGTTGTTCACTTGGAAGTGAACTCGTTACTTGTATCAAAGATGTCAAACTAATATGATAAGATTGATAACTAAGTTGAGCACGAAGCTCCTATCTGAATGGCAGACGTGCCAGTCTTATATAGAACCTTCGTTCTCAGAATACTACTACTAAGGAATGTTGGTCGACAACCAACTCTGTCGACTATCACGTGACCAACATGTTGGTAAAGGTATACATCCATATACTGACGTGCCAGTCTTATATAGAACCTTCGTTCTCAGAATACTACTACTAAGGAATGTTGGTCGACAACCAACTCTGTCGACTATCACGTGACCAACATGTTGGTAAAGGTATACATCCATATACATTATCCAACCAATTAACGGCTCCTGCTTACATAAGAAAACTCCCTTTGGTTTCCCAGAACACATAAAGCTCCCAGGCCCATATGTGCTCGGCTTGTCATGACGCCGTCTGGTCTTCACTTGTCACGTGTGCACGTGATTCGTGACACTATTATTAGAACTAGACCTAATATATCTCTATTAATAGTTCGGCTACCCTTCTATCTACTAGCTCTATAATATACTATAGTAAGCCGGCTATAATAATATCTCCTACTAGGTAACTAAGGCCTCAATATAGCATTATAAAGAGTACTAGATAAATATAAAATTACTAGGTAGATTTAAGTTTATAATTTATAATAAATTTAAATTTAACTTTAATATATACTTCAATATCTTTTATATTAATAATAAACTTATAAGCTACTTAGTTAATAAAGCTACGAGTTATTAGAGTAGTAATTAGCTAAGTAATATCTCTACTAAAATAGTATAGGAACTAATACTATAAGAATAGATTTATATATACTTTAGTCTACTAGATATAATTATAATAAACTAAGGGATATAATTAGTAAGTAGAGAATTCTACTTACTTATAAAGACTATAGATATTAATATTAAACTTATCTCTATTAAGGCTTATAACTTAATTAGAAAGGTAGAAAGATACTACTATACTATTTACTAAGTATATAAGATAATATTTCTAGAAGCTCTAATAATTAAATACTAAATAAGATTAAAGATAGTCTTTAAAGCTATTAATAATACTATAGGACCTAATAGCCTTATCCTAACTCTACTAGTATATAGAGCGTATACTCGGGTAAGGTATAATAACCCTCTAGCTATAGATATAGTTTATAGGGTAAGTTACTTATATAGTAAAAAGTAATAAAGGAGGTTTATTAATATTACGCTAAATACTAAATTAAGACTATACTTGGTAGTATGAATAGGCCTATTACCTACTATTTAAAGGACTTACTACTAAACTATATAGTACGCGTCTACTATAAAAAGGATAACTAGTAAGGCCTATACCCTCTTATTAGACTTAAAGGAGAAATAGTATTTATAAAAGTTAGTTAGTTAAGGGAAACCCCTTTTCGATCTATATAAGTAAAGCTATACTATAAGGAAATTATAGACCTAGAGGATACTATACCTATAGAGTAAATTAATAAGATAAGACTATAAACCTACTAGGTATAACCTAGTAATAGCCGAAAGCTAAGATTATTAGAAGTAATAAACCTAAACTCTTAGCTATAAAAGAATAACTTTACTAAAAATATACTATAGAATATAGAAAACGTACTAAAACCTATACCTTCTAATATATAAACTATAGCCCTAACTACTCTACTTAGAAGTAAACTATAGTACCTACTTAAAAAAGGCTATAGATAACCTAGGAAATAGCTACTTATAGGAACTCTAGTAACCCTTAAAAGTACTACTTTATTCTCTAAGGATCTTAAAGAAATATAAGGTTTTAAAGAGCTAAACTCCTTTCATCTTATTAACTTATTAGAAGTTCCTAGAGATATAATATTATTTAACTCTAAGTTTATTTAAGATACTAGAGACCTAGGAACTATAAAGGAATAAAGGAAGTCTTATTTTATAATCTAAGCTTAGAGAGATAAGGAAAAGGAGCTTATTATAACTAAATCGCTAATAATCTAATAAGTTAGTTATAGGATCCTACTTTATATAGTAGCTATACTATAACTTTAAATCTACAGTTATAATAATATATAAGTATATATATATACTAGAGAGAAACTAGTAAGATAATTCTTTATAAGACTGAAGAACACTCCTATTTGTGACAGACGTGCTTCAGGTAGAACTCAGAACAATTAACACTCTATTCTTAGGACAAAAGACGAGGAAAGAAGGAGAGCTCTAGTGAGCTGGGAACTAAATACAGGTCGTGCGCGCTAGCGCCTCGCTAAGCGAGCATGTGACATCCAGCCCTCGTGACCATAACCGTCACACTATTCTATAATCGTAGAGTAAAATCCTAGAGGTAATATAGCCCTAGTATAATATACTAGAGGTAGGTACTTTCTAGTATAATTACTACTAAAAGTACTACTTAAGTAACCTTAGTATAAACCTATTAACTTTTAATTAATACTTATTTTATACTAACGAATTAAGTATAATAGAAGCCTTTAGAGTAATATGACTCTAAATAGACAACTCCTTAATACTTATAAATAAGATATTTACTACTAGAGAAGAAGAAAACTTTACTAATATAAAGCTAGAACTTAAGTTAAAACCTAGGAAAACTCTTAGTACTAAGGAACTAATAGACTTTAATAGTAGTAGTATTATACTATAAAATAATAGCTTAATATTAATAACCTAGAAATATAAGACTGAGGAATAACTAATCCTAGCTAAAACTCTGGTAGACTATAAAGGAATTAGAGTACTAGCCGCCTATATCTTAGGAGTCTACTAGCTAGAGGTTAGCTTTAATCTATCCTTTACTACCTAGGTAAGTAGTCTAATACCTATAGATATCTAGACCCTTAATAAGAGAGTTAAGTAGTAATAAGCTAATTAGTATTAAGGGATTAACTTTATTCTACTTAAATAATCTTTATTTAAACTTATCTACTTTATAGATAGATTATTTATAAATAACTCGGACTATACCTCCTAGCTAGGTTTAGTCCTAGTTCTTATAGACTATTATAACAAAGTAAATATTTTATACTAGTCCTTAATAAAGTTTAAGAGAGTTACCTAGAGCGTCCTAGCCTTAGAACTCTATACTATTAACTAGGGATACAATATAGCTATTTATATAAAGACTATCTTATCCTAAATCCTTAATTAACCTATACTACTTAAAGTCTATATAAACTCGAAATCGATATATAATTACCTTATTAAACTTAGTATAACTAAGTAGAAGAGATTAATAATTAATATGATATATTTATATAACGAATTTAAAACTAAGGATATCGACTATCTAATATAGATTAAAGGTAAGAACAACCCTACTAACGCTATAATAAAATTAAAGGCAAGTAGCGCTTTAAAGAACTTAATTAATATAAATATAATTAAAATATAAGCGAACTCTTAGGTAGAAAGAAGCTAGCTAATACTATAGAAGTTATAGATATCGTTTTATTGTTTTATTATTTTATTACTTTATAAAGAACCGCTAGTATTATAATATATTCTACTCCTTTAGTCACGTTATTTTAGACCTACCTTGTTCGAGTACTTAATACTCGAACTCCTATACTCACTTAGCTCCTTAATAATCGAATAACGGATATAACCACCTATTGCTTGTTTAATCCTGTTAAATTCCCTCTAGGAATTCGACAGATATCTCTATACTAACAATTACCGATGTTTTTTTTATTCTAAGAACTTGTAGGAGGGTTTCAACTTTGAAATTGTGATATGAGCTTATAGTAGAGGTTCTTTGTTGCTAAAAGGGGTTTGAGGTAAGTGTTTATCATCACAACGATCCGGACGACTTATTCATCGAATCGTTATATTTAAAACACGAAATCTTTCGCATCAATCCCCTACCTATCATTCCCAGCTCACGTACAGATTCCAATTTTTCCATTGTGAATCCCAGTTAGTTACTTACTTACGGATAAACATACCCCGTGAAAGAAAACAGGCGGAAGGACATGTACTGTACTGTACCATCTAATCAACCCCTCCACTAACCTCAAGTATTCTATCACGAGTGACAGACACCAGTACTAGCCATTCCCTTCTCCACACCACAAAGCACAGTACACAACGGCGATCGCAATAAACAATCGTACCCAGACAACTTTACTCAAAACAAAAAAATGACCTTCCTTTCACTCTTCCCACTGCCCCATCCTCAGAAAGCGAACAGGAAAAAAAGCAAGTTTTCATTCCCGTCAAGACACTATTCACAACTCAAATTATCTCCTATCCTCCATCCCTAAAACCATGTCATTCATCCCTATTCTCCTACTCCCATTATCCCTCTGGATAACAACAATATCAAGCTACGGGTTATTCTTCCAACCCTCCGGGATAATCACCAGGGTACATTCCTCCATTCCTCCATTCCTTCTTCCTTTCACAAGGACAGGAACAGAAACATAAGAAGATGGAGCTCTACTAACACAACGGTCAAAATAGTTAGAAACAACAATGATCATCCCACAAGTCCCCTCACGGGGAGGGATTCATTACATCTGGCCCGGTCTACAGCCTGATTCGAATAACTTCGTTTTCCAAGATGTTAGTGGTGACGAGGCGGTCTCGGGGGCGTGGACGTTTGCTGAGTGGATGGTTGCTGGGAGGTATGTCAAACTTTTTGTTGTGGTGCGGCTCGGTTTAGGTTGGGAAGATGATTGACGATTTCCATACATAGTGGCGACTACAACAAAACAAAAGACGTCCTCGGTAAGTCATCAATCAAAGAATACGCGTCAATTTGTAATCGTATAAGTCAACAGACTTCTGATTGAATGATTAACGCAGTATATCCCGGCGATTCAATCGCCATCTGTTTCGCGCTGAATCCCAAGACGGGACGGTGGTTAGATCGATGGGAGACTTCGCCAGGGGCTATTGGGAGAGCAGCTGGGTCGATGTATTCCATTAGTGATGTGATACCACCACAGGAGCAGACCAGTACGTTACGTCTCTCTTTCTTTCCTTCTTCCTTTTTCTGGAGGTTCATGCATGATCTCGAAAACGAGGCTGATGAGATTCAATACTTGTAGATGCATTCGGAAAATTAACCCAAGTAAGCCATCCGCCTCCCTTACAATACTGCTATAATATACTAAGCGATGTACCAACCAAGGCACTCTTCGTCATCGAACTCGTCGCCGGCGCGACGTGGAACTTTGGACCGGTGACATTTAGCAAGATCAAGATCGTGGCGGAGACGACAACCACAGAATGGTGCTCCAGGTACAGTAGACCATCCAGCTAGAAATGGTCTTCGAAAGAAAGCGGCTCTGATCTTTGGCTGACTGACACCACGTGTACAGTCCAGGTCAACAGGCAGCTTTTCGTTTCACGATCGCGAATCCGGTTGCACGTGTGAATGGGAATACGACGGTGTGTACAATTGATAGCCTGGTGTTTCTGGAGCCGGCTTGAAGAGCTGTTGTACAGTACAAGTAATTGGGGTGCACGAAATGAAATGGCTTTGTGCATTTTTGAGAGCATACGGTAGCGAGATGATGGAGGCACGTGGTAAAGATTCAATAATTGCCATTATACTTCAGTACAGTATCAAGTGGCCAAAGTTTGGATATGGACGCGAAGAGAGATCTACCAAATTGACACCAGCGTTCATCCCGTTACAGAACTCAATAGAAGATTTCGTGGCTGGAGATGAACTTTGATAACCAGTGCTAAAAGATGGCATGAACATGCAAGGCTTGATGACGAACAGGAAAAACTCAAAACGATGCGAGAAATGTTACTTTATACGTACACTACTTCGCAGTACAAACTGACTGACTCGGCCCGAACGACAGCTTTGACGTGATCTACAAATATGAAGTCCTTTTCAGTCCGGTAACTTGGAGAAGCAGCTGAGCTGATATCTGTTACTCTGAACTAGAAAAAGGGGAGCTCTGGTTCAAAGACAGGAAGCAATAATCACCCTTCCTCAAATTTGGTTCCAGATGTCACCATCAAATTCAAGAACATGGCCTATGCGCGATTGTGGAACATGGGTGCATTCAAGCATGTTTTTGAGGGATTTGACTCGCGGATTTAAGCTTTGGAGGAATCAAAACGTGATGAATTCACACATCGTGATGACTCCTCCTATAATGCTTTACACTTTGGCTATAATGCTTGACAGCTAAACCCGTTTAGGAAGAAGGGGCGTTCAGCGACTCCGAGTGACTCAGCATTTCAACTTTAGCCATGTTTTAGGTGTAATTAGGGAACGCGTGTACATAGGCATAGGTACCTCGCGACATTTCAGGGCAATATAAGAAGCTATTCACATCTACCCTCACTGTCGCAACCTTACTGTTGCACCCTTACTGTGCCCTCGCACTCTTTTAGTTCGCATTCCGCGGGTTAGAGTTAGGGTTAGGGCTACAGGTTAGGGTTAGTGGAATATGAACCTCACTGTTGCGTCACGTCTTACCTAGGTGTGTACTTTGATAAGGCTACTTGGTGTTTTTTTAGCACTTCGTGGCGCGGGTACCCACTTCCCTTATTTGGTTAGCTGTAAATCATTATAGCCAAAGTGTAAAGCATTATAGGAGGACTCATCGTGATTCGGAAGTGGGATGAGCCGCATATCGAATGTAACCCTAACGATCACAGCGCTTAGCGAGATATTCTGAAATCTACACTTCTTGGCGTAGACGCAAGCACAATGATTCAAAAAATGGCATGGGAAACTCAAAAATCCAGAGGATTGTTGACCGCTTTCCGTGGACCCGCTATGAGCGGAACCAACACAGTGAGGACTTGTCTCCGCAGGTGAAAAGCATGCCGCAATTTGCACATGCCGCTTGATGCTCTCCCGTTCGATATTCTTCCGCCTGGCACCTGCTGCTCTTACCCCTCCACTCGTCATCTGCATAAGGCGGGGTTAATGGAGTTTCTCCGTCGTGATTCGGATATTACCGCCATCGGCAATCGTGATGGGGGAGGGAGAGAAATCTGGTGGCAGATGGAAGAACTGATGAGAGAGAAGATTATGGTATGGTAGAGTATGGTGACCGAAGAGAAATCTGAGTGTTCAACGTTTCTCAACTTAACTGTCAAACCTACATGAGGGAAAGTTGTGCGAGTGTGTGTCTGTCGTGGTGGACTTGAGGGACCACAGCCTCGTTGCACGGTTTGATGAAGCTGCTGTAGCTTTGTGATCAAGGTGCAGCTTTCCTGCATGCGGGTGTCTATTTGTGACAATTCGCAACGTCATAAACTCAGGAAGGTTTCCGAGCCTTCCAACTCCCCCAAGTCTGTTGAATTGAAGCAGGAGAAGATATCACGACATGTTCAACAACTCAACCGTATCGAAGCCATATCACCGAAAACTCAATTGCAAGGAATCCGGCAGACTTCCCTCATCTTGGTCATACACACTAGACCACAGGTTGAGGCGAACGCGTGGATCGAGGTCCTCAATTGGTGGTGTTGGTCATGACACGACAAACATTCGTGGGATGCAGCAGGCACTTTGCACCTCGAGGCTCACCAATGAGCATCCGCAGCGCCCGCACTTGGTCCTGTTGCCTGCATCAAGCAATATTGCGATACCTCGCGGGAGAGAGCTTTGCACCCGTAAGTCCGTAGCATGCAGTATAGTTGAAGTACCTCCGTACGAGTCCGGAGGTCGTGAGGGCAGAAGCGTTGGAGTTGTCGAACCGTGAGAGGCAACGATGAACGCATCTGCGTCGAGAGTTCCCAGCATCTGGCTCAACCTTGAACTGTCTCGACCGGCGCAGTGGAAGCTTTCTGGGAAATGGGTAAGATCGCCACATGTGCCGGGAGCACCAAGGGACTTGCGTCCGTTTCGGGAACCCAGAGGCTCGAAGGTTCCCGGGCCGTTTCAAGGCTCGAGAGCGCGAGATGCCGAATGCAGAAAAAGTCTAAACAAATGAAAGTGGCCAGGAGCGACGGGGATGTGCAAGAAAAGATTCAACAGAAGTTGGCACCGGCGGGGAATTGGCTTCTTCTACGAACCTTCTTTCTCGCTCCATTTCCGAAGCCCCTGTTTGCACGTTTCCCCCTCTTCGTCTCGCTTGATTTCGTTGGTTGAGCTTTGCCGAGCGACGCCCCATTCAGCACTCAGCACTCCGCACTCCTCACCCACCACTGGAACTCATCACATTAAATTGGATATTTCGCTGCAACGGTGATTGTCGCTGCAGTGCAGTGCACTGATTGCTGCTGCACGGCTGAGCTGCGCTTCGTGCGGTCAACTCATCCTGCTTGGCGCCCTCTGCTCTGCCTCGTCGTTACACTTGCTCCTCTACTCGGCTGCCTCCCCTCTCAGCGTGTCGACGTGGAGGCCATGTCATGCAACTTCTTCCGTCACCACCACCGGAGGCATATTGGGTGATGTTGATTGGTCTCGAAATGGGTCTTGGCTCGCACGCTGCGCAGCCGCAACAAGCCTGTTCGTAGTCACGGCTTTTTTAAACTTCCAACCACGATCCCAGTTCGGTCATGATCCTGCAGGCCCGCCTTTTCGCTCGTCGTGATAAGCCCGTTCAAGAAAGCGAGATGGGACAACGCATCAGTGTCTCATTCTGCCCCTCCGCAAGGCCTGCTCACGAATCCAACATAAGTCAAGCCATCCCCACCTCCTTCTCCCTTCCCTTCTTCCTTCCAATCCATTCCCTCTCCATATCTCTCCCCCATATGCATCGCTTGTCCTGATTACGCAGAAATCTGCTTGCCCATCCCACATTCGCATTCTTGTCTATCATCAACAACCCAAGCCCTAATAGGAATTACAACGACTCTAACTTGCATCTTTATTCTCACCCATTTTGTCTGGCCACACCGTTGGCGGTCGTCGACATAAACACCATCACAATCCAGGCTTTCGAACCAAGAGGAGACTTCCATTTCTGATAAGGAGCCTTTTTGTCCCCATGACTTGTCTTACCCAAACGGTGACCATTCCGGGCACCATGGCATTCGAAGCACCAAAACACACCATCATCAGGACCAGAGGAGCCGTCAGGTATATTCTTTTTTCTTCATGCTTGTTCTATTGATTCTGCGTTTATACCAATGTTGTCCGAAATAAATGTCTTTTCCTTTTGCTTCAAGACCTCACACGGATTTCGACATGTCCCAGGTTCTCATCGCTCCCATGGAATCATTTCAGTCACGTCCGGATACTTGTCGCCTATCTCTTCCACAGAGCTTCTCATGAGTGGTTCTACCACTTTTGACCAAGATCTAAATTTGATCATCCAAACAAGGGGAGCCCCCCAGGACAGGCAAAACAGTGCCTGCGTAAGTATTGCCCAATACCCCACGCGACCCGTCGTGGTTGCTCTCCAGGACATATTCTCCAGTTCCAGATGGTCTCCATGGATATTGAAACATGCCGTTTCCCG
Organism: Hymenoscyphus albidus; assembly: GCA_911693285.1. Lineage (NCBI taxonomy): Eukaryota > Fungi > Ascomycota > Leotiomycetes > Helotiales > Helotiaceae > Hymenoscyphus > Hymenoscyphus albidus. The sequence continues at coordinate 55,357 of CAJVRM010000303.1, read as the reverse complement.
GATGTTCTCCCAGTGGTTCAGGGTATTCCTTAACTCGATCATGTCTGCTTTAATTCCTTTCGACACCTCCACGGATCATGCACAAAATTGTAGCACCTGCTAGCAACAACAATACCAATGAGTTCGCCATGTCAATCCAGTCCATAGAAAGGTTGCTTTCCAGCAGACTTTTCTTAGCAACTTTACCACGTCGATGCAACTACAACCTTTTCCAATGGACTTCTGTTCTACCAATGCTCTCCAAGAGCAAACCAGAGGATTCTTGAGGACATTGCCGTGGACATTCCAAAGGACTCGTACCATTGAAACTCCATTGAGGCGACAGTTCAATAAACATTGAACTTGAGACCGTTGCCGCCCGGCGACTGGATGGTCTCACTATAGGCATTTATTCGTGCCATTGAGTACGTACACCTGCTCAGCGTTGATATCAGTATCTCGCATGCTACCCCGTCAGCGTCCTATCATGCACTAACCAGCGCTTCTTTTGCCTTGCGTGTAGAATACCTTTCATTCAGAACCTAGAATTTCTTGTCAACACTTAGCATGCACACATCACCTTGGTACCATATGGACCGTGGGACTTTCTTTCTTATTTTGTCGAACCATTTCTTGGACTGGATTTTTAACCTGGAGTTCATCTGGATCAAGTACACCATTTGCTCCCTGCTGGTCTGTAAATCCATTTCAACCCCCCAAGATGCCGTCCAACATGCTGACACATGCTACTTACAGGCTACCCATTGGATTTCTTTTCTTTTATCTCTTTTGTCTCACGATTGTTTGCATTTAAAAACGAAGTGGTTGCACAGGACACTAATATAGAACGTGTAGCGGTTTCAGTTCCCAAAATGTGTCCGGATTTCCTTTTCATTCTACAGAACCTATCCCAGGGCAAAACAGTGGATCCATTCTGAGTGTTGGAGGTCCACAGTACTGGCAACAAGACTCTTTAATCCAAGGAAATGCCCACGGATTTGTTGATACATACGACCACTTTCCGGTTTCTCAAGAAACTCGCCCCATCAAAGGCAGAGTTTCTACATCAGGATCCATCCACAGCCAGTGGGATGATGAGGCTGTCAAGACTAAATTTGAGTCACAAGACATGCCACCACAGGACTCCACAAGAAACCAAGGACAATCCCATAGGAACACTCACTCTGCAGCTAACACATTTGATCAACCCCAATCGAGGATGTATCCCGTCCCATCCCATGGATCATTTCATTTTTCATCAGCAAAGTCAGATATCACAGCCAGGTCAAACAGTCCTGATGCAGCCGCCTTGTTGGCATCAAGCCAATTGGAAGCATTCGACTACAACACTTTCCTTGGAGATGATATGACCAGTGCTCAATCCATGTTCCAGAGGAATTCCAATGCCGGGGGAGAGGAAGAACTAATTAATCTTTCCATGCCAGGACCATCTTTCAGCGCATATGCCACAGCTGGAGAAGAGTCCTTCGCGTCATCTTACCCTGTAGTCTCCGAGTCTTTGATGTACCCCTCGTTTGCACATGGTTTGCCATGGGATAATTCTGCCGTTGTGGAATTATTGGAGCCCCAGAGATTGTCTCCCACACTTTCGGAAGGTGCATGGTCCAACAGCCAACACTCCAACTCCCCCACAACAAACAGCCCTCAGGAATACTTGTCACCCCATGTTGAGGTCATCTCCCCCAGGTATGTTGAGGATACCCAAGATTTGGTGCAACACCCCCCTTACGCATCTGGTGACAGGACGACGAGGAAGCCAATGGGACCACGCCTATCTAAAGTTGTAAGCGATCTTGCTACTCATGGCAGACAGCAACGTCACTCTGGTTCTTTTGAGCAATCCGAGGATTCCTTGAAACTGGCTACCCGATCTGCCAATGAGGATAATACCGCCCGGGATCATCCATTGTACCACAGTGTCACCACCCACGCTGATGGATTCTACCATTGCCCATGGGAAGGTCAAGCCGCATGCCAGCACAAGCCAGAGAAGCTAAAGTGCAACTATGAGTATGAACTGATCTCTTTTTCCTAACCTTCGAATACCTACTAATCTCGAATATAGCAAATTCGTCGACTCCCACCTCAAGCCTTACCGCTGCAAGGTAGCTGCTTGCGAGAGTCTCCATTTCTCATCCACAGCTTGTCTACTCCGCCACGAGCGTGAAGCTCATGCTATGCACGGACATGGAGACAAGCCTTTCCACTGCACCTTTGAAGGTTGTGAGCGTTCCGCTCCAGGTAACGGCTTCCCACGCCACTGGAACCTCAGAGACCACATGAAGCGAGTTCACAACAATGCTCCTACATCACCTCCACCATCCGGGAAGAACAAGCGCAAGGCAACTGATGCTGCTGAGAACCCCATGGAGAAGGCCCCAAGACGTGCCAACTCCCCAAGAACCGTTGTCCAGGTTCAGGCGCCAAAGGAGCCCAACTGGGCTGAGCAGTACCAGCAGGAGTACCAAAAGCTTGTCTCTATGGTTGAGCAGCTTCGTGATCCAGCTTATCCACAGAACATGGATATCCTCAACAGATCGATGCGATCTATTGCCTCTTTGCAACACAAGAGTAAACTTATTAACCAGGCTTCCATGGGCGGGAAGTCTTTTATCCAGCAATCTGGCTGAATGAACCTTTTATATTATTGAGACTGTGAGTACCATCTATGGACCAGAACTCCCCACATCAACGATGCTAATGAATGATCAGGATACAAAATTATACCCTAACCCTGGAGATTTCACAACTCCTGGAGATACCTGGAATCCGAATATTCAGAGGCCGAAGAACATCACCACCTCAGAGGACGAAGTCGTTTCCAGTACGCGCTGCCGTTTCTCAGAGAGATACCTGGAGTATATAAATCGACAGGAACCGTCATGCTACCAGTCATGCAAAATAAAAGACTGCAACCTTTACGAACCAGGGATATATACCACCAGGAGCCATGGGGGTCTACTGAGATACAGTACATGCTCCGGACTTGATCTTGAGTTTTGGTCACATATGTGCGTGCGCGTGTGTATCCACGGATGCCCACGGATATTGCTGCGCTTGTGGAGTCTTGTCGTGTTGATTCCCGGTGATGATAGGAAGAGGAGAAGAAGAGGATTTTTGGGAGCAAATTAGAGGAGGATTTTTTTATTTTTTTTGGTTTACTTTGGTCGTTTCTTTTGTCTTTTGCTATATCGTATCTAGATTGTCGTGTTTCTTCACTTTGTTTGTCATGGTGGCTGAGTTCGTGGAACTCGGGGGAAAGAAGAAGAAGGGATATAGAGGGATGGGAAGAGAGAGAGAGAGGTGGTTTAGATCTTGAGGGAATATAGATTGTCTTGTTATTATTATCGTGAAATGTATTGATTCGACTTTTCTGGGGTTTGTGCGTGTTGTGTGTGATGTGACTACCTCGATGTGAAAATCTGAAGGGATGAAGGGACTGTGTGTGAATTGATGTTTGAGAGGGAGGTGGGAGTAGGAGTATGTGTACTGTAGCATCTCTTTCGCGATGCTGTAGTGTCAGTACTTGGAGATTAGAGCTCTTCTCTCTTCAATGAGTCTAATCCATCGAAGGGACTAGGTTCGGAAACTGGGCGCAGACTCGAAAGCTGGGCGCATGTACTGAAGGAGCGCGGGAATGGATATCTTAGTCTCAATAATACTCTTACTCTTACCCCTTTGTAATACTCGCGAACGGGCTAAAAACCTTACTGTACAGTACAGATACCGTAGGTACGAAAGGAAGGAAGCAGAAACAGATTCAGCCACAACCTTCTTTCTCTCGCGTGATAGAACGTATCTGCTATACGTTAAGCTTTCCTGTAGGTATGTTCGTGGAGCCATGGGATCCGGCCGCACTGCTTTCTTGAGGTTGATGGGAGCCCTCCGCCCCAATTCCGGGTTTTGGGGGTGTTTTTTTTTNTTTTTTTTTTTTTTTTTTTGGAAGTGTTTGATAGTGTTTGATGGTGTTCTTGGGGTTATGGGGTTTGTGATTTTGTGGTTTGTGGTTTTGTGGTTTGTGATGATAATAGGAGTGGAGGAGGGGGAGGGGGGTGAAGTCCTCATTGGGAGAGGCGTGAGTTTGTGTGTATGTGTATGTTACTGTAGGGGTGTAGGAATGTAGGGAGTAGATATATGCTAACTGAAAATGAAAGGAAAGGGCGAAGTTTATTGTGATTAGGTGGATGGTGTGAGAGGCCAGACCTCGAATAGCTCAAAGGTGTGGTTTCGAATATTCAATTAAGAAGTGCGTGAAGACTACATACATGCAATCTCTTCCTCTATATATAGAGGGAGGAAGAGTTTCTGGAGTCTTCCAAGAAACTGTTTGACAAATACGTGACGTCAAAAGAATAGAGTAGAAAAGTGTAGAGAAGGAGAAACCAATTTAGCAGTGGAGCAATGGCCAATGCTGAGCGGGGACTTTGGTCAGTGCTTAGCGAGGGCATGGCCCGAGCCTCCATCATGGGTTCCAACCCTCACAGATGGAGATGGAGATGGGTATTAGATGTGGACTGTGTGCTAGGAATAAGGTAATAAGGTAACGAAGTAGTATTGTGTTCTGGGTGAGAAATTTGAGAAGGGAGGTGGTTATATGATATTTGTATTTACCTCTCGAGGGAATAAAAAAGATAGACTCTAATTAGCCTCCAGTAACTCCACCACACTAATACCCTATCTCTCAAATTCTCAAATTCTCATATTCTCAGGTAAAGAGACTCATCCTATCAAGACACGGATTAACATCTCTTGAGTCTTGAGTAGTAAGGCGAGTGCGAGTAAATCTTACTTGCAGTTAGTAATTTGAGAAGTTAAGGATGTGAAAGAGGGGGATAGGGATAAGGGAAAGAGGTTTGGAGTACAGTGCTGGGTTGGGATGGGTTGGGATGGGATGGGTTGAATTATTAGATAGGTTGGGGAGTGTGTTGGATGAGTATGAATTGAGATTCTGATAAGTACTTGGAATTTGGGATGGGAACGTGGGCGTGGTTTTAGTGGCATGTTGAAAAGAGGTTATGAGGGGAGGGATTGAGCTAGAGTTCTTTTAAAAGATGTAAATGAGGCTTTGAGTCCTGGTTTCGAGTACTGGTTTTGATGTTCCGTGGCCTTGTGTTGATGCTAGGATGTTATTATGGTGGGTTGTTAGGAAAAGATGGTTGCTTCAACTCCTGATGTTACATTGCTAATAGCTTGATACAAGGTATGCGACCCCCCTTCGTTGACGCTAAGAAAGCAGTGCTCCGATCATCACGGTTATCATCTATCATCGAAACTTCACCCTTAACCTGGGACTTGCATATCGAACCTCTTCGTTGACGCTAAGAAAGCAGTGAAGGACATGCATGATGTAAGTATAAGAAGAAGATAGTAAACATTATTGTTTACTAAACTTTATCCTATACCTCCTTTCTCAACCCTAAGAAAGAAGTACTACCAATGAATACACATGATTACACACCTGCAGTACAGGAGATATTTACTTAGGACACATGAATAAATTGACAAGGCTTTGATAAGGCCCTCTTTTAACGCTAAGAAAGCAGTGAAAGTTCAGCAGCTCACTCTACCCTGTCCTTGCATATATAAACCAACTCCTTCATTGACGCTAAGAAAGCAGTGCTCTGCATCTTGGCGAATCCTTGAGGGACCCCTTGTTCGTTTTTTGATTAATGATATATCCAATTCCTTCGTTGAGGCTAAGAAGGCAATGAAATTTTAGCACATTAACACTAACACTAACCTTCAGAACCCTGTACTTACATACCTGAACCAACCCCTTCGTTAAGGCTAAGAAAGCAGTGCTCTCGATCCCCGATCTGCCCCGATCTGATCTGACCGAATCCTTGAGAGATCCCTTGTTCGTTTTTCGATCAACTGCATATCCAACTCCTTCGTTGAGGCTAGGAAAGCAGTGAAGTTGCGGCACCATGCCAATGCACAGCTTCCTAACACATATCCAACTCTTTCGTCAACGCTAAGAAAGCAGTGAAGCTGACTGGTGTTAGTAATATCTCACAGGAACTTCACAGCCCTGACACCCTGTACTTACATATCCAACCCCTTTATTAAGACTAAGAAAGTAGTAAACTTTTATCCGAGTAATTAACTTATACTTAATAAAGAAACACCTACAGATCCTAACCATCACCTGGTAGCTACGCGACTGTCATCTTACCTGCCTAATACAAAGCTAAATGCCTTTTACAATATGCTGCTCGCTACGCTATCACAGCCAAGAACCAGTAGAAAACACTAATATATAGCTTCTAAAGTACATGTAACAACTATCGCAGACATACGATTCGCTAAATAATAGATGAATATAGCTTGGCTACTTTGAGCAGGAAACCACCCACGAGCCTAAGGGGCGCTGCTCTCTACTGTATAACCATGTATATGTATATTCAATTCCTTCGTTGACGCTAAGGAAGCAGTGCTGGGGGGCGAAATTTGAAAAAAACCTATATCCGCCCCAGCGCCCCAGCCTTGCATATCCAACTCCTTCGTCGACGCTAAGAAAGCAGTGCTCCCTATCCCCATCGCCATCCTCATCCCCATCCCCACACCAACCTTACATACCCAACACCCCCATCAACACTAAGAAAGCAGTGATGTTCCCCTTTGTTCCCTATAACCATGTACTTGTATATCAACCACCTCCATCAACATCAAGAAAGCAGTGAAGTCCCCTGGCTCCTCTACACACGTTATGACTAAATTACTCGGGATCACTCCTATAATCACTTACTTGCTTACTTACTTATTATCACATACCTTATTATATTTACTAGTCCTTCCTCTATCCCCCCACCCCCCTTCTCCCTACGTAACTCCCAACTCTCTTCTTTGAGTACTTACCTGCTACTCACTACTCATCACTATCACCTATATATCCAGATTTCCAGATTTTCAGATTTTCAGAAATTTCCAAATCCTAACACCTACGAAAAGATTATTCCAAACACCCACATTTCCACAAAAAGACAACGTCAATAACAATGACGATGACGAGGTTCTCTTTAAATTCTTGTTAGTAGTTATACGTTAATTTGCAATACTGTAAGTAGGTAGCCAGCACCAGAAGAAGGGAAGAAAAGAGAAGTTTTAGTGTTTGTGTCAGTGTCAATGGAAGTAGACTGGATTATTAGAAAGTGAAAAGTTTTCATTCTTTTATTCATTCATTCATTTGTTTATTCATGAATGACATAGACAACAGATCCTCATATTCATCCTATAACTAGCTAGCCATAGCCATATCTTTTCGTAAAGAGTTCCTGTGCTAAACACCACCCACCCACCAACCACCCAACCAGCCAGCGAAAACGACAAGCAAAACTAGCAAACTGTCGAAGGCATACACCACAAAGCAAGTGCGATGAATCTCAGAAAACACAATAACACCACCCCATCCCAGTCCACCCACATCATTCGCCATATCACAAGAGAAAATTCTCGAAGAGGAACAAATACACGACCAACCTAAATCACTCTCCCCACCCCGTCCTCCGTGCCCTCAATCTGCATGCCCAACGCAGTAGGAACACCAATGAGAATCTTACCCTTAGGAACCCTCACATCTCTGACCCCAAAATTGCCAAAGACAGCCACACTCTCAATATTCGGACAAGATCGGAAAATCATCAGGACGACTAGATCATTGACCTGTTGACAGAAACTCAGATCCAACTTGCGTAACTCGGGGTAGGTTTTATCGGCGGCGAAAACACTTTCAAAAGCTTCACAGGAAATGTGTCGACAGGAGCTGACGTCTAGATATCGAAGGGTCTTCCCTGAATGTTTCATGAGAGCTTTGAAGCCGAGGGAGGAGAGTCCGATTCCGTCGGGGTTTTCTTTGGGTTCGGTGGAATCGACGACTCGGCATTTGTTGAAGTCGATATGGGTTAATGGAGGATTAGGCCAATCCGTGAAGAGGTTGGCGAAGCCTTGATCAGTGAGGACATGGTTGTCGGTGATGCGAAGTTTGGTGAGGCGTTGACAATTGTCGTGGATAGCCTGGAGGACGTCGTCATCGATATGATTGACGGTATCAAGACAGAAGCATTTTAGGTTGAGACCGGTAGCATTCAAAACTTCAACGTAGGGTTCGGATTTTGTCTTTCCACCGTAGATATTGAGAGTCAATCGTTCAAGTTTGGTGAGCTTGGAGAGATGGGCGATACCTGCACCTGTGACCTTTTGATTGTGGGAGACTTTGAGGACTTGCAAGTCAGGGCAAGTCTTTCCTAAGAGTTCCAATTGTTCATCACCAAAATGACCATCGGTCCAGTAGACTCGTAAAGTATGAAGATGAAATCCCTTTTCGGTCAGAAAACGATTCCATCTCTCATCGTCGATTAGATTAGCTCCATGAATGCTAAAGCTTTCGAGCTTAACAGTTGTATCCAGAAGATGGTCCATTACTCTATTCTTAAACTGAACTCCATCCTTGATGAGCAAGTTCTTGACGGTTGGGCTGTACTGGAAGACTCGAATATAGTCATCAGGCGTGAGAAGAGCACCTTCGTGAATGTTGACTGTTTCTGCACCAGCTCGAAGGAAGAGATTGAGAGTGTTTGAATTCATCAATCTTCGCTTAGAGATGATGCCAGAAAGTCTGTTGACCATGGTCTCTGGTAAATCTCCGAGATCTTCAGCCAAGTCAACATTCTTTGCCAAAGTCTCGATGCAAAGTGTCATTAGATCCTTGGCTCCAGGATAAATACCATCAAGCAAGTTGCTTTGAACTTGTCTTCGTTGTCGACCAACGGCGGTCTTTCTTCTCTTTCTCGCAGCACCTTCCTCCTTGTCAAGTTCCTTGGTACATTGTGGACAGAGGAGACCTCCATCGTCACCTTTTCTACTATATGCAGTGACACGAAATCGTTTGTCGCAGATCTCGCAGTTCTCCATCTGATATGGAAGGGGTGCCATGCTCTCTTCGAAAAAGGCCCGCGCTGCCTCGTCCTCGTCCGACACATTTTCATCCGAACCATGTTGACGTCTGCTGCGCTTGAATCTTTTTGAGTTTTTGATTTTGGAAATCGCTTTCTATTGGGCGGATTAGTAGTTATACAACAGAATGTACCCCGCGAATCAATGATAACGCGGCAGAGAGTGTCAAACATACCTCTTCCTCCTTCTTTCTTTTATTGGTCTGTGCCTTTGACTCTCTCTTTCTGCGAGAAGGTACGGGCTCCGGATCCGAATCTGGTTCAGCGGGCTCATTCTCGTCGTCGCCTGTGGTGCCAGCAGCAGCTTGCTCCGAGGCCAAGGCAGCAGCTCGTCGAGCGTTGGCATCGTGTCGAATTTGCTGGGCACTGATGTTGTGGGACTTGGAATGTATGTTAGGAAAGTATATTTGGACTGGAGTATCTAAACTTACGGCTAGGAAATCAGTCAAGGCTGATTGTCTGTGGAAGCAAGATATGTTAGTACTTAAGATGGCCCCGCCACAACCCTGCGGGAGATGGATACTTACGGTCCTCTGATCTGGCGAACAGCTCTCTGAGCTGGATTTGGGGGATTGTTGGACCTAGAAAGAGCGATGAGCAGGAATTGAGGATATATGGAAGTCTTGACTGTACATTTTGATGTCTTTCTCTTGGCCTAGGAAGGTTCGGATTCCAGAATGAGTGACTAGAGTCACGATCCTCGCAGCCCACTTGAAATCAAAGCAGAGGGGATGGAAATGAGAGAAGTTGAGTTGTGAGAAAACGATTCATCGCAGTCCGTTCCAGATATCCCAAAGAAGGAAAAGAGGAGCTAAGTCGGTGGTGTACAAGGTCCAATCCCCTTTTCCTTGTCGCATCAGTTTGACGCGATAGGAGAGTACAAAGTCCGAACCACCCAATGGATCTACCAATGGGAGGTGGCGAGGTGAAGTGGCTTTTGTCAGCAACGTCCGACCGACATAAAGCGGCATTGAATTCAGGTACCGTGAGAAAGAAAGATTGTACCTGCCAGGTACCACCACCACTACCAGGACACTTAAACTTTCATTGGACAGTGAATCGCCTCAGACAATGTTTGAGGTTGTATTAACCAGTACTTTTCTTCTTTCTTTTAGTATTATATTTTTCCTTATAAAAGGCATGTCACACAGGTCTTAGTTAAGAAGACATTGGTAGATGATTGTAGTCCCAGAGGCTCATTTCAATTGGTATCTGGTGGTATGGAGAAGTAGAGACATTGCCATCTGCAGGTGTGCCAAAACTGAACTTTTCCATTTGCCACCCAATCGCTCGCTGCCTCAAGAGAATCATTGTCACGTGTTTTCGCGTTCCTCGTCTGCAGGCATCTACACGCCAGGACCGCCGACACAGGGGAAGTTTCTTGGTGCATTGCCGCCACCACTTTCTTCTTCCACAAAGTACTGTTCCTTCAATTCTCCATTTCAGTCCTCGAGTAAATTTTCATAAAATCGTTCGTCGTTGTTCAGTACTATAACGCTCTTTGGTTGATCGCAAAGAATGCGAAATTGTTGAACATTTGACCCCACCATCCCCTTATCGCAAGGGTTGATCGCTGCCTCGTCGGAGGCGGAGCGTCATCTACATTCACCACCCGGCCTCCACCTCCACTCATCTTCGTCCTCAAATCCACCAACCCTTCAATCCCAATTCCACTCCCACGTCAATGAATTGACATTCCATCAACTTTTCCTTCCCATTTCCGCCCGTCATCTGGTCATCATCTCAACCTCATCGCCTCAACATCGTCCCTACAGAGTCTACTGGTCTCAACCAACCCAAGTAGATTAAGATGGCGCCTCGAGTTGCCAGCCGACAGAGGGGTCGTCCAAAGAATCCGACACAAGAAGCTGGTGCTCCTTCAAAACAAGCCTGTAAGTCATGCCACGCCACACTGAAAAGCAATCTCACATTAAATATCTGGTCGCATTTGTACCATCAATCAACCAACCTTCTGACAAACTTGAACACAGCAACGGGTACCCGACGATCCCTCCGAAATACTTCTCAAATTGATCTCTCCATCGCAAACACTCCAAAGCAAGGTTCAGTTGCACCCACCAACAATGGGGATGATGTATCTTCCACCGCAGAATTCCCAACTCTGGTGATGCTCACGAGCACAAAGACACAGCGACCAAATGATAGAAGCTCATCATCCTCCCTCTCGGCGTCGCGGGATTACAATGATAGCAGCGGTTATTCTACCCCGTTGACCAGTGCGGTAGCAACACCAGCCACTTTACCACAAGAAGCAACATCCTCTTCTGCTGGACCAAGCAAAACTGGAAGAGGACGTCGTACAAAGACACCTGTTTCCACTTCAGGAGTCAGCATGGTTGCAAAGGCAGCTGCTTTGCGCAACAGCCAGTATTCTCTCGCTAGCAAGCGAAAGCGGGTCCCTGATTCAGATGAGGAAGGCGTAAAGGATGACAATACCGCCGACGCTCAATTAGCTCGGGCCCTCCAGGAAAAGGAGGACGCTGCGGCTTCATCTATGGCTATGGATATTGATACCGTCCCAACTATCTCCAAGGCATCTGCTCGCCAAAATCCCCGGCGCAGAAAGAAACTTCAGAAAGTTCGTCCGGCGGCACCAGAGGTTATTCTTTCTTCCAAGGGCTCAAATGATGTTAGCTTCACTAGCAAGAAGTCAACTAAAAAGACCGAAACCATCGTTTTGGATTCAGACAGTGACGACTTGATGATTCTGGATGAATCCGACTATTCCTCGACCGATGATGAACTCCCGATCTCCAGATTCCCTCGTAAGAAGCAACCCACCAAGCTTTCAGGTTCTCGTCGTGGAGGGCTCGCGGCTCCTGCGCGTCCTGGTCCCGCACGTCTTGGTGCACAGTTTACAAAATTTAGGTCAGCGCAGAGGGAGCTTTTATCCCCATCCCCACTGTCAGATCTGACTCCCGTACCAACTGGCAATGTTTTTGATTCCGATTCTGATCTGCTGGATCCCTCCTCGATGGACTCTGATGATTTCGATTCAGACGATTCCTCTATTCCTTTGCGTCGTCGAGTCCACAACGCTCGTCACCGAATCAACCTCGCGGAAGACCGAGGGACACGCAGAAGTAGACTAGAGCGTAATCGCCTTGAGTCACACCATCCCGTACTACATACCATGTGGAAGGATCTTGAAAATCTTCCCAAAATTGGAGATGTCAAGATTGAACAACCAAAGAATATCAATCGTGAGCTAAAGCCGTTCCAGCTTCAAGGTGTGGGATGGATGAAAGCCATGGAAAAGACTGCATGGGGTGGTGGTCTACTTGGTGACGAGATGGGTATGGGTAAGACCATCCAAGCCGTATCTCTCATCATGTCGGACTTTCCTGCCAAACTGCCTTCATTAGTTCTCATTCCACCGGTTGCTCTTATGCAATGGCAACAAGAGATCGAGTCATACACAGATGGAACGCTGAAAACATTTGTTTACCACGGCACCAATAACAAGACGAAGGCAATCACCAAAGCAGAACTTGAAAAATACAATGTGATTCTCATGTCATACAACAGTTTGGAGTCAATGTATCGCAGACAAGTAAAGGGTGCCATGAGCAAGGGTGAGTTGAAAAAGCAGGCCAGCGTCATTCACCAAATTCACTTTCATCGTGTCATCCTTGACGAGGCACATAACATTAAGGTTGGTATCTATTCTTCTTCCCAGAGAGTGTATGCTGACCATGTTTTTCTTAGACACGAACCACAGGATCTGCCAAAGCATGTTTCGCATTAAATGCCAACCACAAATGGTGCTTGTCTGGTACCCCACTTCAAAACCGTATCGGCGAATTCTTTTCCTTGGTCCGATTTCTCAACATCCAACCGTTTGCTTGTTACTTCTGTAAACAATGTGATTGTGAACATTTGAATTGGGAGATGAACGAAGACAACCGCTGCGAACATTGTGGACACAGTGGCATGCAGCACGTATCGGTATTCAACCAAGAGCTTTTAACCCCAATTCAAAAGTTCGGCAACAACGGACCAGGTCAAGAAGCGTTCCGCAAGCTTCGAATCCTCACTGACAGATTTATGCTTCGACGAGTCAAGCGTGACCATTCCTCTGCTATGGAACTACCTGCCAAGGAGATTTACGTGGACCGACAATTCTTCGGGGAGGAAGAGAATGATTTTGCGGGTAGTATCATGAACAGTGGTACGCGCAAATTTGAGACATATGTTGCTCAGGGTGTTCTTCTCAACAATTATGCCAATATCTTCGGACTTATCATGCAGATGCGTCAAGTTGCGGATCATCCTGATTTGATCCTGAAAAAGAACGGCGAAGGTGGTCAAAATATACTTGTCTGTTGCATTTGTGATGAGACGGCCGAGGAGGCTATCAGATCCACGTGTAAACATGATTTCTGTAGGGAGTGTGTCAAGGTAAGTCTTCATATCTGTCTTTGATGAGCATATCAATACTGACTACGTTGCAGACTTATCTTCGATCTTCTGGTAAGTCTTCTGCGATGAACTGAAAAGTTACTATTTTGCATGTTTTGGGAATGAGTCTCCTGAAAAGCCCGACTCTTCCCAGCCATCCTGAATAATGCTGCTTATTTTCACCTTGCTAACTTTACCTAGATGAGCCAGACTGCCCACAATGCCATATACCACTGTCTATTGACCTCGAGCAACCAGAAATTGAACAAGACGAACAGCAGGTCAAGAAATCTTCGATCATTAATAGAATCAAGATGGAGAATTGGACTAGTAGCTCTAAAATCGAGACCTTGGTACATGATCTTTGGAAGGTGAGCTGATTTGCTTCTGCGCTTGGGAGATTCTTTCGCTAATACCATATCTTAAATAGCTTCGAAAACCAAACAGAACTACCAAGTCAATCATATTCTCGCAGTTTACGACAATGTTGCAGTTGGTAGAATGGCGACTTCGCCGCGCAGGTCTAACCACCGTCATGCTCGATGGATCTATGACTCCGGCTCAACGTCAAGCCTCCATCAATCATTGTATGAACTCTGCCCCTGCTCTAATAAAACATCTGCTAATTGCCTGTAGTCATGACTGATGTCAACGTCGAATGCTTCCTAGTCTCTCTGAAAGCTGGAGGTGTCGCTCTTAACTTGACCGAGGCATCCCACGTTTTCATCGTCGATCCTTGGTGGAACCCCGCCGCCGAATGGCAAAGTGCGGATCGCTGTCATCGTATCGGCCAAGCTAGACCATGTTCCATCACTCGACTTTGTATCGAAGATTCGGTTGAGAGTCGTATGGTTCTTTTGCAGGAGAAGAAGGCGAACATGATTAATTCAACAATCAATTCCGATGACGCCGCCATGCAGAATTTGTCACCGGAGGATATGCAGTTCTTGTTCCGTGGTAATTAGGGTTTGCTTGCGGTGGTGTAGTAGATGCTTTTGAGATTTGAGGGGTGGTTTCTGTTGTTTTTCTTTTTCTCTGAAAGTTACTGGGTGGTGCACAGATTGCTTGGTTGGTTGGTTGCTTTTGCTTGTGGTTTGCTGGACTATTTGAGGGGCTGTGGGATGGGGGGTTTGTGGTGTTTCATCAATGATCGGAGGATTTTTGAGGATACGTATGGGCGTAGTGGTGTGGATTAGTTTATTGCTGTTGCTTGAGCTGAACGGAAGGGAACTGAAATGAATTAAGCTGAGCAGAGCAGATTTGTAGATTTGTAGATTAATGAAATTAGTTGATATGAATGAAGTAATTGAATTCATATGATATAATATGGTATGGCATAAAGTATTATGGAATTAAATTCTTCTAAAAGGATTAGCTAAGTAAATTCAAAATATGAGGATAATAAGGAGCGTGGAATTATCAGTCCTACTTATTTTTTATTGGACTAGGTATACTACTTTGATTATCTTGATTATATTAGAGGGTTGGGATAACAATATTTTTTATAAAATGTTTGAAGAAGAATCGTAAAATAAGTGGTACTAGTTCACTTTCGATTAGCGTAAGTAAAGAGATTAAGTAAGAGTGGTAAATCGAAAGACTTTATTATTTCATAGGGAAGGACTAGGAATGGGAGAGGAGGATGGTACTATATAAGCTAGAGGAAACGTATCTAAGATTTATTAAGAGGTTTTCTATCTGTTTTAGAAGGATTTATACTGAAAGTAGTTTTGTATAGACTACTGGTTATGTAGGTATGATATTTGGTGGCTTTTATGTTTTTATTTGTATTATCAATTTTTAGAGGAGGATGAAGATAGGATAGAGATGGAGATGGAGATAGATATATCTTATTACTAAGCGGTTTTTTTGGTAGTATGTGAAGATATTCTTGATGATTAGGTAGAGGAGGGATGTTGTGGACTGTAGCTCTTTGTGAAATTGAAGTTCTTTTAGGTATTTTCTCTTTAATATCCAACTTTTATTAAGGTCTTAGGAAGAGTACTTGAAGTTTTAGTTTTATACGGATAAGAATGAATAAGGTTTTTATGTACTTTGGTTATCTTAGCACCCAGACCCTCTTTATAAAGGCTTTTGGTGGTAGGCTTTTACTCCCCC
>CAJVRM010000303.1:17451-39758 GCA_911693285.1 Hymenoscyphus albidus | reverse complement strand
CCCCCCCCCACGTGACCCACCCGCTCTCACCCCGACCCCGGCCCGTATCTACCCCGACGCCCACCTACCTCTAGCCTTTATTTAAGGGTCTAAGGGAAAATAGTAATTGTTTAGGCTATAGCCTCTAAATCAACTTTTTAGTAAAGATTTCGAAGCCCTAATATGCTACTACTATTAGACTATATATCTTCGGGTATACCTTATCTAGTACTTTCGATATTAAGGTTTTATATAGTATTATTTTTAAGGGGGCACACTGTAACGAATACTCAAACTGGCTAACTAAACTTGGCTGGGTGTTCGCTGGTTGGTATGCTATGATAAGAAGAAGACTATCGGGTTGTTCACTTGGAAGTGAACTCGTTACTTGTATCAAAGATGTCAAACTAATATGATAAGATTGATAACTAAGTTGAGCACGAAGCTCCTATCTAATGGCAGACGTGCCAGTCTTATATAGAATCCTCATTCCTATGATCGCTGCTGGTCGCCGCGATCAAGACGACCTGGCCGTTGTAGTCGCTCGCGACCAAGCGACCACTACTGGTCACGTGATAACAATACAGAGAAATCCCTGGATCGCTTAGCTACTCCAAACGATCCCTGTTTGCTATAAGAAACCTGGATGTGCCTGTCGAGGGTTGCGCCTCTTATTATGACAAGTATCACGTGAGCACGTGATTCGTGACACCTAACTCTAAAATAGTAGAATAAATAATACCTAGGAATACTTTAAAACAATAATACTTTTATATAACGTGGTTTATCAGCGAGTCGATCACTTTTCCTTGGCACTACCTCCTCAAACTTCAACACACGTTTTCTTCAACTATTTACCATGGAAATTCAAACTCAAGAAGCGCGAATTACTCTAGCTATCGAGGCTATTCGGTCGTCCAAAAAACTAAGCAAACGCTCTGCGGCAAAGATCTACAATGTACCATATACGACTCTTTCCGACAGAATGGCTGGCCGAACCTACCGCCCAGATTCTCAAGCCAATTGTCATAAGTTGACTGAGTTAGAAGTGGAAGTGATTATTCGGTATATACTGGATATGGATTCCAGAGGATTTGCGCCCCGGCTCGCTGGTGTAGAAGATATGGCTAATTTTATCCTTGAATCGCGGGGGGGAAGACGCGTCGGCAAGCTCTGGGCCCATCGATTCGTACAACGACAACCAGACCTTAAGACGCGTTTTAATCGCGTTTACGACTTCCAGAGGGCCTTATGCGAAGATCCTGACGTGCTAGGCGCATGGTTCCGGCTAGTAGAGAATATGAGGGCGAAATATGGGGTTACAGACTCCGACTTCTACAACTTCGACGAGACAGGCTTTATGATGGGTGTTATTTGTCCTAGAATGGTTGTTACTCGTGCAGACCGACGTGGTAGAGGCAAGGCAGTTCAGCCAGGCAATCGGGAATGGGCTACAGCAATTGCCTGTATTAATGGGGAGGGCTGGAGTATTCCTCCATTCTTGGTAGTTCAGGGCAAGAACCATCTCTCCAACTGGTATACCGACGGCGGCCTCCCACCTAACTGGGTTATGAAACCGACAAGCAATGGTTGGACAAATAATGAAACAGGCCTGGAATGGTTAAAGCACTTTGATAAACACACTACAGCTCGTGCAAAGGGTCTGTATCGAATACTAGTTTTGGATGGGCACGAGAGTCATGAATCGGCTGAGTTCCAAGACTACTGTACGAAACACAACATTATTACTCTTGGACTACCTCCTCATTCATCCCATCTAACCCAGCCACTTGATGTTGGGTGCTATAGTGTGTTAAAACGAGCGTATGGTCGGCAGATTGAGACGTTTATCAAGGCCCATATCAACCATATTACAAAGGTTGAGTTCTTTCTAGCCTTTACAGCAGTACAGCAGCATACAAGGAAACAATGACAGTCCTAAACTGTCAGTCTGGATTCCGCGGAGCTGGCCTAGTACCATTTAACCCGCAAGCAGTGCTTTCAAAGCTTGACGTAAGGTTACGGACTCCAACTCCCCCTCGGACGTGTAGTGCCAACTCCCTCCCCTGGGTGTCCCAGACCCCTTCCAACCCAACTGAAGCCCTTTCACAATCAACTCTTGTACGAAATCGTATAGCCTGTCATCAAGGAAGCTCACCAACTCCACTTTTTCAAACAGTTGCTGCGTTAGCAAAGGGTACAGAGCGAATGGCACATGAGATGACCCTTTTGTCTGCTGAGGTCCGTACCCTTCGCGCTGCAAATGAAGCCCTAAGTAAACGCCGTAGGGCTAAAAAGACTCGTGTCCGCCAAGGAGGGGCACTTATAGTAGAGGATGTACAGGATATGTTAGCTCAGGAGGATGTAGATGAGCAAGTACGACGCGACATGCGTGAGGCGGGGGTTGGTTATAAGGAGGGGCAACCTTCTAGGCGGCGCTGTAGAACTTGTGGAAAAGCTGGTCATAACGCGCGAACTTGTCAAGAAGTTATAGATATATCTAGTTCGTCAGATATAGAGAGCGATAATTAATTTAATATATTGTGGTTGATTTATTTAGGTGTAAAGTTCTGTGCCAAGAAAAAGTGATCGACTCGGTGATATGATCGACTCGCTGATAAACCACGTTATATAGAATAATATTTAGGTTAATATTCTAAAGGACGCTAGACTTAGAAAGAATAGAGTAAAATTACTATTTAAGGTATAAGATAGACTTATATACAAGTTACTACTAAAAGATATCCTAGGTTACCTAATACGTTTATATTTACCTTATAAAATAGTAATATAAGTACTAGATTTAATCTATAGGCATAATTATCCTAGATTTTAAAAGCTCTTTAATATCTACTTAAGAGGTTTCTTTTTACTAAGATTTTCTATAATTATTTAATCTTATCTTTTATACTATTTTAAATACTAAGTTTATTAACCTAAGAGGTATATACTATTTAGATCTTTATAACCTTTAGATATCCTACCTGTTGGTACGACCTGGTTGTCGTAAAGGGTGATAAACAAACATAATCTCTCTTTGTATTCATTCGTGTATGAAGAGTAAAGGTAAAGATAAGCCTTTATTACTTAGTTGTTATATAATAACTAGAGTATACCTAAGGTAATTATCTTAGATCGAGATCCTAAGTTTTTATTAGAGTTTTAGAAAGGTATATTTAATAAACTCTAGAATAAATTACTTTATAGTATAGCTTACTATCTATAAACTAATAGATAAAGTAAGTATATAAATTAGATAGTAGAAATTATATTATAGTTCTATCTTAACTAGCTTAATAATATTAAGCTATAGAACTATGATTTACTACTTTTATAGTTTAAACTTAATAATACTCTATTAACTTTAAATAGTAAAAGTCTAAATAAGAATATATATAGATTTAAACCGAATAATATAAATAACCTTCTTAGACTAGAACTACTAGTTTAACCTTAATCCGCCTAGGAGTTAATAGACTTTTTAGAACTCGCTTAAATATATATAAAGACGTATTTCGACAAAAAGTATAAACTACTCTTTTTTAAGCTAGGAGATAAGGTATTCTTAAAATTATATAAAAGATACTATATCCCTTTAATAAAAGTCCTTAGATATAAACTCTTCTATTAATAAAGTAGACTACTTAAAGTAATTAAGCGAATTAGACAACTTATATATTACCTTAAATTACTATTTCGGGGAGTAGGCTGTGATTAGCTAGGGGTTGCCGGGGTGGGGCGGCGGGAGGGGGGGAAATCGGCCATGTGACCCAGCGGGTGAGGGCTGAGATAATANGGGGAGTAGGCTGTGATTAGCTAGGGGTTGCCGGGGTGGGGCGGCGGGAGGGGGGGAAATCGGCCATGTGACCCAGCGGGTGAGGGCTGAGATAATACTTTGGTATATTGATATATAAGGGAGGATAGGTAAGATGGTGAATTGGGTTTGTTGTAGAGATAGTAGGGAGGAAGGGGGGAGAGGGAGGAAGGGGGGTTGTATTTGGGTGTTTATTAGATGGGAGGTAATAGATGGGAGGTAATAGATGTGTCACGGATGCCAACAAAGGATAAAGTGTATACAGCTTTTGAATCAATTGCTAGAACTAAAACCGTAGGTACGAAGAAATCAAACTAAAGAGAGAAGAGAATCTGAAAGGAGCGAAGTTATTTAAGTTGTTCCAATGCCAAGTCTCGTCACGTGCTTGGCCAAGCGAATGAAATCCTGTCAAATGAAATCCAGCTCCGTCACAAGATGGTCTGCGGGATGGGGATGAGTAGGGTTGTGGGCGTGATAAGATTTTGTACAGTGATTAGGAGACTGAACGGATAGTTTTTGGTACGAATTGATGGATTACTGTGTGGAATACATAGATGGGGGATCTTAAGGGTTCTTTAGGATATGTAAGAAATTTTTAAGGAAATTTAAATAGGAAAGAGAGAAAAGTTAATAATCTATTTTCTAGTTAGTATAATAAATAAATAACCTTGGTAGGATTATTTGTAAAGTTAATTATAATTTAGGGGCTTCTAGTATGGTAGGAAGGATCTTGAAGACGAAAGCGCTAGTATAAACAGGATATATGGGATTTATATTAAAGATTTAGGTTTCCTCTTTTTTATATTCGAGAACGGGGAATTTTTACTTGGTATAAGAAATTAGGAAAATGGAGTAGGAGATAAGGTAAGGGGATAGATAGTAGTAGAAAGAATATATAGAGAGGGCTTTCATGAAACTTGTTGTCAGGACTTGTAGCAAAGGCTGATGAATTGAACTACAGAGGTTGTCTATGTACAAGAAGATTCGATTGTCCTTCCCAAAGCAGCTTCCCAGCCCTCTCTATATACCACAGAACTGGCTACGTGTCCTTTACCAATACTCTAGGAGGTTCCACCAAGTCTGCTTAGAGGTCACGTGCACATGTCGCTGGAGCACTCCAAGACTCACTCCACGGGTGCAACCCTTGACGCTTGTAGAATAGAGAATAAAGGGTATGCGCAAGGTGTGTTAGCTAGCTACTTTAATATTCTTTAGGGTATATAAGCGGAGCTTGTAGCTTATTCTTAGTATTATACCTATATACAAGTATTACTTTCTAAATTACACCCCTAATTTGATAATTACGTCCTAGTCTGAAAAGATAAGTTACTTTAGTAATTTAGACCTAAGCTAAGAACTCTCTGTACCCCTTATCTAAGCGAGAGTTTTCATTACGTTATAATTAAGCGACTACTTTTCAAGTTTCTTATTAGGCTATATCTCTACAGTTAGTATTATATTTACTTTAGTAAAAGTGAAAACAAAGGAAAGGTAGTCTTTTTATAGCTTAGGGTTCTAATTAAAGAGAACTAAGATATAGTTTTCATAAGCGACAGATTTAGAGAATACGTTTTCTTTATAGTTTATATAATATATACTGTTTAAAATTGTTATAAGGCCTTGTAAACTAAAACCAAACGTGTAAAGACTGTTTCTAACCTGAGATTCCTGCCTAGTTTTAAAGTATAATTTAGAACTACTAATATATAAAATTTCCTTATATAACACTAATTTTCATCCGACGTCTTTCTAACTTTAAATAGCACTATATCTATAATGTATGTTTAAGTGATTTAGTAAAACTTTTCTATCTATTCACCAGCCTTACGTATACAGATGTCGACGTTCTTTCACGCTTCTATTGCGTTTTCTGAATTCACTACAAGTGAGTCAGATACCTCTTATAATAGCTGCCTTGACAAGGGTGGCATTCTGGCGCATTCTGGGGCTATCATAAAGCCCTTGTAGTATATTCTACGGAACAAACTCAAAAAGCCCTCCGGGAGATCAATATCTTAAAATCTTTATCACAGGTACACACTGAAATTCGCTGCCACTTATTAGAGCATACAACTACAACCATAAATTCTGAATCCATGAGATCTAGGCAGTCTACACCCGCATTTGGATCCCTTGAAATTTCTGGTCTGGTAGATGGTAATGAATATTACGGAACTATCGCACGCCACATTTCGACTAATGGGACGAATAACGCAGGCTCATATATTCTTCTGAATTCGTCCACAGAAAACCCACTTCTAATAGAAGTACTTCCAGTTCGTTCACACTCCCTCCTAACCCCTCTTCTCCTCGTAGGATTTCTCAAATCTTGAAAAAGTCACTCACAAAGAATGCAAATAACAATAAAGCCAACCTCATCGCTATACAATTAATAAACCTCGTCTCAACTAACACACCCACAGCTCCGCTACCCATCTCCCCAAGAAATTCACGCCTACGAAGAAACCTTCCGCTTCCTCCGCGGCGAAAAGATAGCCTTCACACCAACGCGAATACTCACCTCTAGCCTCGAGACTCCCTCCACAAAACCGCATTTCACAACCAAACGAGGCCGTCTCTTCCTCCATGGCATACCACTCTTTCTCAAAAAGGACTTCGCTGTGAAGTCGGAGATTTGGATAGATCCTACCAAACTCACAAGCCTACCCATCAATACATTGCGCCTCTCCAAGCCGAACAAGGAGGGAATGATTCTGGGTCTGGATGTTGAGAGTTCCATCCGCTTGAGGGAGTTGATGGTGCTGTATAAGGGGAATGAGGACGCGTGGAGGTTTGTAAAGGGGATTAGGAATAAGATGGGACGGAAGAGGGAGCTTATGAGGGTTAATAGATGGGCCGAGGTGGAACTTTTGGAAGAGCAGATTAAGGGGTATTTGGAGCTGTTGAAGGGGTTGGTTGGTGTTGTGGAGGATGACAAGGAGTTGGAGGCTAATGGTGTTACTTGGGCGGGACAATTGAAGGGGAGGGATGAGATTGTTGAGAAGGAGGTTATGACTAACGATGAGGGTGCGATTTTTGAGGGCTTCGTGGATGTTAGAGATAGTGGGAAGGATGATTGGGTCTATCTTCATAGGTGTGGGAAGGAGGGGGCGAGTGTTAAGGTATGAGTGAAGATTAAGGGGAATCTGTGTTGCCTATTCTCCGAGGAAGTTCATGGAAAATGGACTCGGATGCCTCAGACTAGTTTGTACAATTTCCGGGGTGTAAATTAAGTTGATGTTACGTGGAAAAGCTTGAGTTTTTTTCTGTTACTAAATTCTGTTCACTAGTTATATGATTTACGTATTCCATCTACATTAAACCCCGTCTACGAGTTTCTATTCTTTTGCTTATCTGAAGTATTTATATTCTAGCGATTTCATTAAGATAATATTAATTTAGGTCATTTATGAATAATTGAAAAGGTTGTTTATGTTCATATTAATTCTCTTATCTTTTCCAAATATTATTATTACTTCTTGAATCATCCCGTAACGTTTGGTATCAAAATCCAAATCGTGTCGCTGCCAGCGGAAAATGAAACAGGCTCTGCAAGGCATAATAGCTCCATGTCTTTTGCACGATGAATTGTCTGCTGCCTCTGGCATATCTGCGAGGAGTACTATAGGGAAGGCTCTCACAAGAGTCTCAATCTCGTCAAATATCAGCACCGTTCCTTGCGCTAATCGGAGAATAGCTGGCCGGATATTGTTGATCACATCCTCTTTCTCCGCACCATGTGGTCCCAAGGTAAGCGTGAAGTTGTTCGCTACCTTTCTTCGCTCCGAATAGTCCAAATTTGCAGGGGTTAAATAAAACGCCTTGAGAGCCCTGTAATCTTACATATTTCTATGTACCCCGAAATTATCTATGAACAAACTCCACTGTAAAGAGCGGCAGGGTGGTCTGGGATGAAAGAGAATGCCTCTAAATTTTCTCTTCTAAAACTTTGTAGTTCAATGTCTGCGCGTACAGGCGTTGTAAATCGTAGTGCAACCTATTCGTTTCGGGTAGCACTAGTAATAAAGCGTCGTATATAGTCTATCCCAAGTTTGCGGGTTTTCAACTGGTCCTACTCACTCACAATCTTTCATATATATGGAACCCAGTCCAGTCCGATAAGCAATTCCAAATATTCATCCAAAGAACCTAACAGCGTAAAAACTAGGCCACAATATAGATGTCGCTAGTAGGCATGTCAATCCTCGATCTCAACTTTCGCTCAACAGGCATTTAACCCAATGTTCTCCCAGTCTTCTGGGGGAATTTCAGTATATTTACCGAAAGAATAATGAGCTCAGATTTGTCATTCTTGAAGTCAAAACTATCGTCCTTGAAGAAAGCATATCCTGTCTAGAACTTAAGTATTCCAAACACCATGATCCTGAAATCATGATACATAAATGAGGACGAAGAAAACTCATTTTGATCAGACGGATAGTATTCAGTTTTGAATGCACATAAGTTTGGGCTGAGCAACTCCTCAGAATTAGATCCTATGTTGTGGAACTTGCTAGAGTGCTAGTCTCGGGAAGATGAAAGAGAATAGAATCACAATGCCTTTATTACCAACCATTGCTTTCGATCCCTCGACAATCACGCTCATGTTATTGCAATTTAGGCTTCATTCCCCTCATAGTTGCGAACCCCCATAAGAAGTGGTTTTGTAGAAAAGTCAACGAGGTTCTTTCATATCAGATCGAAAACTCTTTAAGGTAGCATAAATAAACCCGCTCATATATGAGACGACATTGAAAGAAGAAGATTCAGGTGTAGACTTTGTTCCAGTATCAGAAGTGTTTTAGTTGGGATACTTGAACAATCCAATCATGTAGCCAAACTAGTTAATCACTACCTCAAAGTTGAGTAACATATTCCCTCGTAACAGCGCGTTGAAAAGCTTTACCCCGGAATATCCTCATCTGGTTTATACCTCGGATGTCGCGGCAACCCTCCAGCACCACTAATAGAAATTTCCTTGACCCATTCAATACCACAATCCCACCAAAGCTGTCTTGTTGGTTCCAACGCCCCACCAACAAGATCCTCCTTACCCACAGTTCCCAAAAACAGGTCCAAAATATCCGGCTGCCACCCCTCCGGCATAGGAAAGGCAAGATAAGCAACATTCGTTCCACACCGATTGCAGAACCATCTTCGACGGCCCACAGAGGAATCGTAGAAATCGAGAAAAGAGTCGCGATCGATTGTCCCTGAGTGGAAGTGTTTATTGCCCGGTTCCCAAGATGTTCTTTCCTCGTTAGATTTGCTGTCTGGATCCCGCTTTGATGGATCCAATGCGAGAGAAGCTTTAGAACGAATGACGAGAGAGCTTGTTATCATGGATATTGGGGTACAGAAGGCTAGAGGAGGTATAGCGCCTGTGGCACGACGGCAATCATTGCAATGGTCGATACATGAGAATGGCAAATGGACTGGGTCTTCGCTTGCCGAATGTGGATGAAGGGGTCGTTATTCGAGGGGAGGGATTGAGGTTTTGTAGCAGATAGCACCACAGTTGCAACCTCCTCCGACTTGCAAAGATTCAGGAGGCAAAGGCATAGTTGCTTTCGAGATGTGGTAGTTGGTAAATGGGTGGGTGGGAGCTAACTTTTGTATCCCAAGATCTGAGGTCTAGTGGGTGTGTTGGTTGATTGCTTACTGTAGATTGAAAGCTGTTGGCTTACTCGCATGATTATTAACGAATAGAATCAATGGTTTAGAGAGCAATGCGTGAGCAACCTCCGAGGATTCGACAGTACTCCCTAGAACTCTTTTGGTCATGAAATTGGGCGTAAAAAGCTTCATCTAATGTAAAGTTAATATCCATAGGAAAGTATTGGGTTGAAAGGGTATTGGGTACTGAAGGTCATGGAGAATTGATTGCATTGTAAAAGGTAGCTATCTAAGGTGTTTATATAAAGAGTGTTAGTTTTATGCAGACATGAAGCATTTAGGCAGCAGAGCTATAAGTGGATCAAATCAGGAAGTGGAGCAAAAGAGAAAGTAGACCCAGCACAACAGAAAGACTACAAGGAGGAGAGCTCTTCAAGTGTAAAGTAAGTTACAAATAAGTGTTAAATACCCTAAAGTGACGCTAGTGCTGCTAGTATGAAGTGACAGAATATTTTGTATTCTCAGCATGTGACTTAATTTCATGTAGTGGCGCAAAGTATTGAAAGAAAAATACCACGGCAGGTGTCGTATGTTTTGAAGCAAAGTGTGACATTGCCTGTTGAAGATGCTCAAAATTTAAGGGACATACGGAAGTGGAACTAGTAAAGACTCAGGATACGAAATTTTCCTCTCTACTGAACTGGCGGCGGATATTAGCATTGCATTTTGAACTCCCCAGTACAAAAGAAAACCAGATACTCACAGGGTAGTATGCACTTCTCAAGTGGAGATACCACATTGTTATGAAATCCAAGTGCGGGGTGCCAATCTTCCTCGTCCTTCGCTTCTGACATTGTAAGACACCAATGAACCACATCCCGGAATAGTGATCCGACGCGGAAAGCAAGTTCCGTTCTTACTCTCCCCAAAACTCGGATCTTCAGTTCCAAAGCTTCCTCCGTGTGAAAAGTTGTCATCGCTGACGAAAGCTTAACCGTGTTTGACTTCACCCCTTTTGCATCGAGCATAGTAGAAATGGGGGTCCAAAGTGCAATCTCGGTCAGAACCATACCAAAAGAATATATATCATACTTCATTTTGTATCCGCTAGCCGCATCCCCTTGGTACTCAGGGTGTCTGTATATTGCTGATTGAAGGTCTCGAAGCTGCTTTCCTTTGTCGATGGTGGCAGCTTCCGTATCTTGACGTGAGTACTCGAATCCACCAAGATAAGGTGTAGTGACATCTGTCGATTTATCTTTCCAGCTGAGAGCACCTTTGTCGTATAAATCTGGAAATAAGATGTTTTCACTGCGAATCCCTTTGTGCATCCAGCCACTGTTAAACAGTTCGGCTAAGGTCTTGGAAAGTAGGCTGGCCAACATTAAGCGATCTTCAAGCGGGGGTTTGTACTTCAATGGAAAGAGACTTTTGAGTGACACTGGTTGAGAAGAACCCAAATCGACCACACTTTCTGAAAACGGGCATTGAAAAATAAGCCACCACGAGAAGGAACTTGGATCTTCGCAATATCCAACGGCTTGGAATGCTCTAAAGTCACCGGATATTCTTGAACTGAGAAGCAAAATCAGCCTATCTAATCGGGCTTTCAGTGTCCTTTTATCCTGGATGTTTATATCTGGGTCGTATTCTTTTCTTTCTAACAGAAAAGGGCCCGCTCCTAGCACGCCTCGGATTGCTGGCTTTGGGAGGGCGAGTAGTCGGTTTTGGCTTCGTAAATCTTGAATTAAGAACTCGTCCAGCTCTCGTCGTGCCAAGCTATGTGCTCCGGTGTGTGTTCGCACAGGAGAGGAATGATGTATCGCTTTCTTTGCCACCAGAGAGTCTATTCCAGATATGTCTGGGGGTCGTTCATCCGAAAGATCATGTCGTAAAGCTCGCTGGAGTAAGTCAAGCTGGTCAGGTGGGACATTTCCAACCAAGACGATATTTATTCTCTTCCAGTCATCCCTTTCGGACCTCCTCTGTGTTTCTGTCAACAGGTCGTCGAGTTTATTGATCGTTGACTCAAGAGTGGAGACAAGGGTGAGAAACTTTGCTTTGGATACCAGAGCCCACTTGATTCGACTAGAGACTTTCTTGCTATCCTGCTCCTTAGTCTTCTCATCGATATCAAGCTTCATCCCCATGGAGCGAATTGATGAAGCCATTCCCGAAAGGATGCTGTGGGCTTTATCAGGTCGTGGCGTTCTAGCTGCATCGGATATGGTTAAGCCAAAAGACTCCTTCACTTTTTCGGCTTCTTCGAAGAGTCTCGTGATGCGATTCAATCTTTCAGCAACAAGTTCATGGATTGAGTGGAGATTGGGGTCGAATGTGCCTTTCGTTAATCCAGCATTCAAGGCCCACGTCTGGAATCGAAAGCGCTCGATTTCGAGTCTCACTACTGCGTCTGCCGACTCATCGTCGTAATTCAAGGCATCTTGGAAGGCTGACCATGCCTTTATGGCCATTTTGTAGGAAATAGTAACCACTGCGATGATAGTTCCAGGATCGGCCATGGTGGTTGTAGTTGTGGTGGGATAGTGCCAGAATCAAGACGTTGTGAGTGAGACTCAAAATGGTGCCTAAACTCGTTGTGGATCAGAAAAGCGGCAGCAAACAGCCCTACTCATGCGAACCCAACAGATTGAATCTTCATTGTCCCAAGGTTTTCGCACAATGGAAATAATTAAAAATGATTTCAAACACATTTACAGGAATCAATCCGGAGATCTGGATTGATCACTTTGGGACAAAAACAGAACAAGAGAAAGAATTCCTCATGTCTATCGGAGTACTGTAACTTAAAATAGATAATATACTGTAATAAAAGCGGCAGTACGTAACTTCTATTGTCAACTCTTTGAATTGGCGCAAGAAACTCCATGAGACAATATCTTTCTCACTCTTCCATGTTCAGGTTGATATTTCGGAACTTTTTGGACTTTGTAACATAATCGCTAGATTTATCCTACTACTTTTCTTGAAATTCTGGACCTACAAATACTGTATGAGATGCCTGTTTACTGCTGCCTTACTGTCCATTTCAAGTGTCACGCGTGGATGTGGCACAGTAGGTCACATTAGATATTGGCACTCAAAAAGCGGCACTAAGAGGTTTTCTCGTTCTGATTTTGAAGGTTATTTCCGTGAGTTTTCTGAGGTCACCGAATAGTCAGTAAATTGATTTTTCTTGCAAAATTACAGCGTAGCAGTGTTACTTGGAGTGTCTGAACCTATTGTGTTAAATACTACAGAAGCTTGGCACAGTACCTAGGCAGGAAATATCCGTTCCCTCGTCGCTTTTACAGTTGTTAAATTTACTGCATGCTATCGGACTTAGTTACCCTCATGATCAGCTTTGATTTCTACATGGTGGACTGTACGAGTACTGCACAAGCTGCGTTTCTTGAACAAGACTCGAAAGAATGAGTTCAAGTGAGTACCAGTATGTCTCTACCTTCGACACGACCCAGACAACACAACTCATAGTTAATAATACGGTAAATTCCTCGTCAGCAAATGGTGTTCTCACCCCAACAGACACTGCTTCACCAGAGTCAAACTTGGTTCAAAATGGGGACTTAGCTGCATTTGTTAGCCACGTTCTTTACCTGGAAAACAAATTGCGAACCGAGACTGGAAACGTTCTTTTCGATACTGAAAATGAAGTATTCGGTTCCAAAGTTGACATTGGCGAGGGAGCTTCATTTCGTGTCCAGAGAGCAGAATGGCGACCGAACGGTAACGGCAGCAAATCTGGCTCGGAAACAAAATGGGGCAAATACGTCGCCCTAAAGGCTGTTCGTGCGAAGCATAACAATGGGAAGAGTGACTGGCGAGAAGTTATATCGGAAGTCAGGTATGGAGCGGCGTTGGCAGTTCTAGTCACCCGTCTACAATACAAAAACTAATAATCATCAGATGCCTTCTCCATGAGCCGCTAAGATATCATCCAAATTTGGTACGCTTACTGGGAATTGGTTGGGGTCCATCAGCCGACAGCAGTTCAGTATATCCTCAACTCGTTATGGAGTTTTCCGAAATAGGGTCTATGGATGCACTTCAACGGCCGAATGAGCCTCTTCCTTTTGCGATCAAGCAGAAGCTATGTTATGACATTGGACGCGGGCTGTCAATCTTACACGCATGTGGGATCATACACGGCGATCTCAATCATCGAAACGTTCTCATATTCCCAAATACAGTCAAAGCCGCTGGTCAGCCATACACAGCAAAGATCTCTGATTTCGGTGGCTCAATTATGGATGTGACGAGGAACGACAGTCGCTTGCTACGAATGTCAACCTGGCCATATGGTGCTCCAGAAATTGGAAAATCACTCACAGAGGAAGTAATCAAGAAGACTGATGTTTACTCATTTGGGCTTTTAATCTGGAGAACAGTTCTAGATTGCGGAAACATCTTACAGATTTTTGACCTAACAGGCGAAAGGAGCTCACATTCCGAGGAAGTGGTATCTAACCTGAAGCTTGGCGGTTCCTTTCTTTCTGGAGCTGAGAAAAGCATCCATGAATACCAGGCAACAAAAGGTCTTCACAAGGATGCTCTGGCGATGATCATTCATGCCTTGAAATCCACAATACAGTATGAGCCATCAAATCGAGACCTGACATGTACTCAATGTATTTTGAATGGTATAGAGTAAGTCTTACACCACTGTATCTTAGACGTGGCTGGACCAATATATCATGGTCCTTGATACTGAAATGAAATTGGTACTTAGTGCAAAAGAAATTCCTGCCTATCTTCAGTGGATCAATAAAAAGAATGATAGAGATGCCGAGCAGAAAAGAGCAAGAGCTCCGGTTTGTCGATATATCTTCTATTCCATGCTTCGTACTTACACTGTTTAGGGACTTCACGGTCTCACTCCGGACGGCCTTGGTGCTGCACTTGGGAGAATGGGCTACGATCATGACCCACAAGACAATAAGTATGTGTTTTCCAAACTGAATGCTGAGTATCTACACTTGACCTTTTTTTCGGCTGCTGGGTATCGGTAGTACACATGCTGAGAAGTTCAACAGACCAGGATATCGGCCAGTATTAGACCATCCAGAGGCCGGAGAAGTAAGTCTTCGAATGATGTTATTCCGAAATGGTTACAGCATACTAATAAGCCTGCAAAGTTTCTCTTTGAACCTCTGAGATTGAAAAATATACTAAATTGGCAACAACAACAACTCATTGTCAAAGAATTTGAGCGCGCAGCCTCCATGGCTCCTCACGACTCACCTATTGAGCTTCAACCACATATGGCAGCATTCTGCCTCTTTCAATGCTACCTAACCGAATTCGGTACTTCTTTCGACGCAGAACGAGTGGTTCACTGGATTTCACAGGCTAGTTCTGGCCCAGAAGATGCTGGAGGTGTCATCTACTATGCTCAAGCATGGATATGGAGAATATCAAATGCTTTCGACATGGCTTGTCCAAAGCCCGTTGATGAGCTGAAAACCTTTTTGAAGATGAGTATTCTTCGAGGACATCGCACATGCTTGATAGACGGAGAATTTATCTGCGATCATTCTCTGAATGACGATTCACCACCATCATGGGACATCATCCTTCGAGATAGCCGATTATTACTTAATAGAATCGCTGCTGGACTCGGAATGCCATACTTTGCACATAGAAAACTTCGCAGGGACTACAATCTGCATGATCTTCCCCATCTCGATGACTTGATAAAGCAAGAGTTGGGCGGAAGTTACAACAAGTGCCTGAAACCTGATACAACACAGCCGAGTAAACATCCCCAGGAAGCCAGCGAACGACCAAAAGCACCAAACTTCGAGTCCATATTTGTCAATCACATCGGACATGGTTTGCTTCACTATGCAGCGACCATGGGTAACTACCCAGCGCTTCTACATATGATATCCAAATATCAGGTCGATATCGATGTGAAAGATCAGACTGCCTACGAGACACCTTTAGTCTGTGCTTGTCGTTCTGGAAACTTCACATGTGCTATGCTTCTCTTGGAGCATGGTGCTAACCCCAATGGTTCTGATAGTGGCGTTGAAACACCTTTGTATTGGCTCTGTAGTTTTAACGGGGGAGAATTGACGGAGCTTGCACAGAAACTCGTTGATGCTGGGGCATACATTGATGGTGGAGGAAAGAATACCATAAGTAAGGTTCTTTCTGATTTGTGATGGTTCTTCTACTAACTTAAATCTTCTCTACGCTTTCGAATACCGTCATTGACTAAATGATTTATACAGGGAGTGACGTGCGTTTCATTTTGGCAGACTGGGAAAAGCTGTTTACAGTCCCAGTAACCAATCTGGGCCGCGCAGTCATAATGAACAATATAGAAGCAGTCCGGGTGCTCCTGAAACTCGGAGCAAATCCGTTGGCCAAACCCGACCGCAAGAAAGATGAACGGGAAAATAGCGCTGTTAATATTGCTGCGCTCCTTAACCTTCCTGAAATCCTGGAGACTTTGCTACTTCATTTGGTTTCAGCCGACGTTGAACAGTCTAGTAAGAGATCCGATCATTCCTTCTTGTAAAGGGATTAGCGGAGAAAATACTAACCGATATGATATCAGAATCTCATATCTTCGATGAAGGAGAAATGCTTCTCGCAGCCCACAGCAAAAAGAATCTTCCATCCGATACTACTCTCCTTCAATCTCGACTAGTGAGACACGGTTCAAGTTACAAATCGTCAATGTCCAAAACGCTGAAACTCCTTCACTCAAATCGACAAAAGTACCCTAAAGTCTCCAAGGCGGGAGATTCTCAAACTATCCCAGAGGTCTCAGAGGGTCTAGTTCTTAGTCAAGAAGTCAAGCTTGGAAATATCGATATCGCCGAGACCCTCATTGCCCTTGATCATTCTCCAAATGGCTCCCCAGATCACCGACCCCTCGTAGAGGCAGTAAAACTCAACCACGAAAATTTATTCAGGTCACTTATTCAACTCGATGCCGATATCAATGTGAAGTATACCCTGGATGATGGTCGGCAGTACTCACTACTACAAGTCTTCGCTGATCGTCCAAGATCCTCTCAACCGGATCTGTTCATCGCTGAGTTTCTTCTTAACAAGAAAGGAATGTCACTAGACTCTATTTCGGACAGCACACCTTCAGCGTTTTGCTTGGCGGTGTTGAATCAGGATTTCGAGCTGGCCGACCTTCTTCTAGAACATGGAGAAAATGTAAATCACACATACCAGACAGAGCTAGAAGGGCCAACGATCACAGTCCTAGCCGAGCTAGCTCAAACCCACACTGCAAAAAACTTAGCAAGCATCGAGTACATCCTCTCGCTAAAAGGCCAAAACAATCCAAAGCAGGGGAACGAAGAGCACCTCAAAAGCCCAGAACAACCCAAAAGCTCCCCACCAATCCTAGACTTCATAGTCGACAAGACCAACTCCCTCTCAATCCTCCACATTCTCTCTCGCACTCCCCACGAAACACTCAACAACACCGCCCAAACAACACCCCGCATCATAAACACCATAGTGAAAATGTTCAGTCTGCCAGAACAAATCAACAACCACCATCCCATCCACGGCACACCCCTTTGTCTCGCAGCTTCAACAGCAAACGTACATATGGTATCCACATTATTAGAACACGGAGCGGGTATCACCATCGAAGCACCCAGCTTACCCCAAGAAATTACCGATCGCTATGGAAGTGTTGGAGATTCCTCCTCAGTTCCCGCTACACCTCTGCATATCGCTCTAATATCCGCGTGTATCCAATTTATGGACCAGCGTTCAGTATCATCTACTTCCAATCACTTGTTTCTCGCGAAATTACGAGACAGTCTCCAGATCGTGGAACTGCTGTATTCACAACAAGATATAGAAGCCGGGGGCGATGGCTCGAAAGGCGCAGACTTTACTGGGCACCAATTGCAAAGCTGGAAAGACGCACTAAAGAACCGGGAGAAAGGGGGATCGGGAAGTCAGAGATTTGGCGGGTTGATGAAGTATGTTAAGGACTGGGGAGGGTTAAAGAACATGTGGGATGATGAGGAGGAGGGTAGGCCGGTGAATTTATGGGGGATGGAGGATCGTGAGGGACAGAAACGGAAAAGTGAGGTGACGGGTAAGGAATTAATAGGCTATTAGCGTACTGTGTAAGTTGAGTGGGGGTTTTCTTGAAGAGTCCCGTCTCTTGAATTAAATGGGTATCTTTCCTTTTACAAATTTAAATCTGATAATCAGGGCCTGTTTAGATCGCTGAATTTAAACAACTAGCACTGTACGAGAAACTATGTTTGTAAATGTAGATTTGTTTTATAAAAATCTTAATGTATACTGCTGTTTGAATAATGTAATATGATTTCTATTCATCTGTGCTGATTTATACTACTAAACTGAAATTATCAAAGATTGGAGGCCTTAACCCTTTGACCCTTTTCTTTCCTACAAATCTACTTACAAATTTGTGTCTACCTCCGACTTATAGTATATCCCTGGGCCCTTATAGTGTCCCCCTATCATATCCCTCCTAACAGAAAGCAAAACTCGGCCAACTTTTAGCCGTAAAGCGAAGGCACAACAGAGTGGGTGTACATCTATAAGTAGATTTATACGTGAAGTAAAAGATTTCGCGATCTAAATGGAACCCTAACTTGATTCTCTGGTAATCTTTAGTTTGAAATACTTGAAATAGGCGAGTCGGGAAGTTACCTAGACGAGGTAGATATAACTTGCTACTGCACTAATTTTACTATCTATGGGAAATGAATCGTGGTTTTGGGAAATAATTATGACCTGATCTTATAAGCAAAAGAGAATCAGGGGACTCGCGTTGATTTACTGGCTTTTGATCAATCGCAAGTCAGGTGACCTTCTCTCTCCCCTCGTTCGGTATTTATTGTTCTATTCTAGTTCCAGTCTTCCAAAAAAGGATTACTCAAAGGATATTTATTAACCGTAAACAAACTTCATCGGGCAAGCGAAAACTAATTACAAAGCCACGAACCTGAAAACCCAGTTTGTTATTTACATACGAATAGACAACGTTCGGCGTCTGGAACCATATTCCATAGAACTCCATAGACTCCATTCCATCTGGAGTCCTTCTAGAGCGTCTTTAAATAGAATGGACTCCTTCTATCGAGTACCCTCTAGAATTCCAGAGCTATTAAAACACGTGATTTAGGGGGGGTATATAGACCTCGGGAGCTAGAGAAATAGGTAAGAGTACTAGTATCGAATACGTTTCTTTATAATTAAACTCAGCGCACTCTAGAGGAGTACTATACTGTACCTGGCGAGCACGGCTAGAGGGGACCTTCACGTGACCTTCTATTTGACTAGACACCCTAGCGAACTTCCTATTGGTCTACGGAGCAGGGCCCCATTTATCTAGGTCATGTAACAAATTCCAGCTGGAATTCCATAAAACTCCATGGAATACCCCCTCTGGAATAGACTCCTTCTATTAATATACTAAATGGAATGGAGTCCTTTCAGAGGGGGGGTCTGGAATGGAATTGAATTTCAGATGCCGAACGTTGCGAATAGACGTGAATCCGCGAGACTAATAAGCTGCCTTTAATCCTAGACTTCCTCTTCCTTTCACTTTTTCTTCGCGGCCCTGATTCCACGTGTAAATCCTAGAAAGGTTTTCGTCCGCTTCTTTAGGAAGGCGAAGAATGACATGGAAGGCTGCTTGTTCTCTTCCGAAGCTGGTCGATACAATTCGTGGTCGAAATCCGTTGAGCTGCTGGCTAGTATAGGTCTCGTATCAACAGTAACATCAGGCCCGATTGTGGAATGGTCCTTAACTCGTTCCTTTCCAATTGTAGTACTACGAGTGGGAGCCGGAATTGTAGTTTCTTCTGGTACATGAGGCGATATACTATCAGTTGGGTATTCCGTTGCAATTTCAGCCGTTGCAAGTATGGATGCAGCTGGTTTTTTCGCTTTTTCACAAACCGATATCGCCAAGTCCGCCTCCGTGGAAGCAGTTTTATCCGCGCCACGAATGGCCCCGGTTTCGATTGGGAATATTGTTCCAAGAACTGCCTTGTACATAGCAAATTCAGAAGTATCGCTCCAGTAGCCAGGACACTTCAGGGTTTTGCTTGCAGAAGTTTCCGGACTTTTTAGGTAGCGCTGTAGATCGCCGGTGATGAAATTATCGAGATTCGAAAATGTTTGCATCGTCTCGTGTTCAAGGTGCCAGTGGTTCTCGATATGGGAGAATCGTTTTTTCCAGTCCGCGCCAACGATTCCACAGTATCTGCATTGCCACAAGCTACACTCCAAACGTCTGTTAAGCGTTAAACTCCACTCGTCCATACTATTTTCAAATGAGTGAGTTTTGGCGTTAGAAACTCCATGGACCTCAACCAGATGAGCTACAAGATCGGAACTCGATCGAAATGGCAGACATTGTGTATGTTGAAAACATTGTGTCATACTGTGTCGTTCACTATAGTGGTGATTGACCAGACGATGGCAGGTGTAAAATATGCACTTTCGTCTCGCAAGGCTACTGGGAAAATCATGAGATAGCGTGCAGAACCAAACCTTGAAGGGTACGCAATGCTGCTGAGTCTCGTGTTCTTCCCAGTCTTGCCAATCGAATATTTCGTTACAGTAAGATCACTGTATATCAAATGGATCTGGGCCACATTCCCTGCGTTTGTGGCGAGTATTGTAGTGATTTGCCAAGTCGCCTTTACTCTGAAAGCTCTCGTTACATCGTGTGCATTGTACACCCTTCATTCGTTTCTCGCGCCTTTTTTGTTTCTGGGAAGAGCGAGAGATGTTGGATGACACGGAGTGGGCCTGGAACCCAGCAGAGCTGCAGCTACGTGCAACAGAGCGTACCTCCATTTGCTCCAAATCAGATAGGGGAACGGCGTGCATAGATAATGCATGCAGGGACGACCCATCTGGAGCATGTTCCTGATATGCTCGATGGATGGTTTCCATAGGGACAGCGTCTTCAGGTGATTTAAGGAATTCCTCAAGTCAAGAATATGACGGTTTGTTCTGTAGACTTTGTGAGATGTTTTCTTCGGATATTTGATACGAAATTCTTCTGATGTCAACGAATTCTGTACTTTTGGGATGGTCTGTTTTCTTGTTGGCCTTCGAAGCATCTGCTGATGAATCAGTAACTATACAAAGGAATCGGGTCGGGGGTGGTACTGGTAATATGGCCAGCTTCTTCACTTCCAAGAGTTTTAGATCCTTGGGAGGATTTTGCAACTCCCTCTAGATTTGCTGCCAAATTTATAGTTTCTGACTTTATCTTGCGTTTACGGTTATTGATGAGATTCTGGACTTGACCTTCTGTGAGAAAGTGTATTCTAGCGTAGTCCACCTTTTCTTTCTTGGTTGGTTTTGGACAACTTGTGATTCATCGCCCAAACTCTTCTTTCTCTTCTTTGGTGTAATCGCGTCTGCGAGACGGTTGAACGGGGTGATCTTTCTCCGGCATCAGACCCGTTCCTTGACCAATATCTTGAGATGGCAAATGAAATGGGGTTTCAAAATCCATCACTGTGGTGTATTCGGCCAGTCGCTCCGTGTGAGCATGCGTGGGAACTTGAACTTGTGTATAAAGGATTCCATTTAAATCAACCTGGGAAGAGGTATAAGTTGAAACTTCCCACCAGCAGGACGAAATACCGCAAACTCACGTCTGAGATATTGGGGTATTTTATGGGATCTGGTCCATCAAACACAGAATTAACATTGCCAAATTCCTTGCTGACATCATGAGCTGTTTCGAAATGAACTGCCCGGAGCGCTGCACAAAAACAGAACGAGGCATCATTATTGCTCCCAATTTGACGATGGAGACACAGTTCATTGCAATCCAAACAGATACCCTCGCCCATCATTGTGAAGTGACTCGAATGTAATTGTTGACAGTCTTGATCAAAGTTCGGAATTTGAGTCGGTTGAGCTCAGCCTCATGAAGCAAGAATGCCTGAATGTTATCAGGTGTTGATTTGGTCACAGTTGTATACCCTGTACATCAGTACCACCAGATCCAACCTTTCAGGCTGAATCTCAGGCAACTAACTTCAATTCTGAAATTCCACTGATGCGATCAAGTGGGTATGATAACCAAAAATCAAAGGATGAAAATGCAGACTAGGTGCAACATTAATATAGATTTAAATACTGGGATTTAGAATTCTAAGGCCATTCAATGAGAAGAAACTCAAATCCAATTGTCGCTTTGTTGAAATTCAACCCCACGCAAAGCAACTCTTTGAGAAGCAGCAAAAAGCCCACAGAAAAACGAACAAGTGCTCAAGATTTCAATCCCCCCAAATACAATAACTAACACAAAAACAAGTGTCGCTATCCACAGAAGCCATCATCGCCCTCGTATTTGGACTCATAAGTCTCCTGACATACATCACAAAACTCATCTACACCCATTTCCTCACGACAACCACAGGTAAGAACCCAAAATCCAAGTCGACCCCGGCCCATAACAAATACTAACTATTCACAGGAGTTGACTTGGAATCCCTCTCCCACCGCCGAGGACGAATACTCCTCTTTAATACAAGTAGAGAGAAACCATTTCAATACAGCACGATACAAAAACCACCGCCTGTGCAAACAGCATCTTTCAGGTTGTAAAAATGCCACGTGAGGGAATTAGAAGATAATTTTTGACAACGATACTGGAGTGGAGCAATAAGTAGTGCAAAAGAATTAATTCGAACCAAATAACTAGACCTAGTTTCTAATAACATGGAACAAACACTTTAACAAAGTCCCTACCTACACAGTCTCAAGAATCCCAGAAACTCACGTACAGTAGCTCTACACTAACATCCAAATTAACATAAAACTTAAAAACTCACCCCAACAACCCATTTCTCCTCCCTCCCTCTCTCTCCCCCTCCCCCCC
>CAJVRM010000303.1:0-17362 GCA_911693285.1 Hymenoscyphus albidus | reverse complement strand
CTCTCCCCCTCCCCCCCTCCTTCCCCAAAAAAACAC
The DNA here is from genome assembly GCA_911693285.1 of Hymenoscyphus albidus. NCBI lineage: Eukaryota > Fungi > Ascomycota > Leotiomycetes > Helotiales > Helotiaceae > Hymenoscyphus > Hymenoscyphus albidus. Next base: position 17,326 of record CAJVRM010000303.1, on the reverse strand, counting down.
CCCACACCCCCCAAAAATTTCAAAAAAACACCCTACAAATGAACAGAGTGGGACTCGAACCCACGCCCCTTTCGAGACCAGGAAATTGCTGTACTCAACAGTTAAGCTTAAACCTTAACCTGGCGCCATAACCAGCTCGGCCATCTGTCCTTTTTTCGTGGTTTTTCATGTTGGGAAATTATGGCGTTATTTGGGGACTTACATGTGATAGGATTTGTGTGTGGGATGCGGGTTTGTGGGGGTTAGTGGAAGAAGCGGGGTTATAGGATGGGATGGGATGAATGGGCCGATTTCGGGCCTTGGTTGATATAAGGTAGTAGGCGAGGTAGTAGGATAGGTTAGGATAATAAAGGGAGTAGCGCTCGGTATATAGAACGATATTCTATAGAATTTCCATATTCTATTTTATCTAGAATAATTCTAGACCCTCTATAAAATAATAGAATTTTCTATTTAATACCCCTTAGAATTCTATAGAACTACTAGTTAGCTCTAGAGTATATATAAGTTAAGTTTATATTATTTTATAGTTACATAAGAACTTTTCGACTAATTAGAATTTAATTAGTTTTCGATTAAACCGAAGTTAGTTTAAAAATCTAAAAGAGAAATTTTAATCGAAAACTAATTAAAATCTAGTTAGTCGAAAAATTCTTTACGTAATCATAAAACTATATACTACTATAAAGATATAATTTTATATATTCTAAGGCTAACTAGTATAGAATTCTAGAGATGTTACTAACTATTAAGAGTAAACTAATAAAAGTATAAGAATTTAAAAGAAGTAAATATTAATTAACTAAGTTAAGTATATTATAATTACTTTTTTCTATCTACTATAATAATAGCTTTAATTTACTATTATTACGTTAATCACTTCGAATAAGCTATAACTTAGTAATATTTAGCTTAATTTAATATACTAGTAATCCGGTAAAAAATATAGAAACCTAACTAGGATTTATATAAGAACTACTTATATTATAATAGTTGTTCGTAGTATTAATAAATCTATAATATATAATACTAGTAGATAATACTAGAGTAGCTAGAATATAGACTTTTTATTAGTTTATTAGACTAGCGCGACTTTTTTCTATAGTGTTCTATAAAATAAAAGTAAATAAAATAGAATTATTTTATAAGATCTTTAAATAAAATAGAATTATTCTAGAGGGAAAGTCTAGAATAAAATAGAATTCTAGTTACTAAGTGTAACGAATATTCAAACTGGCTAACTAAACTTGGCTGGGTGTTCGCTGGTTGGTATGCTATGATAAGAAGAAGACTATCGGGTTGTTCACTTGGAAGTGAACTCGTTACTTGTATCAAAGATGTCAAACTAATATGATAAGATTGATAACTAAGTTGAGCACGAAGCTCCTATCTAATGGCAGACGTGCCAGTGTTATATAGAACCTCTGTTCTCCGTTCTAACTGTTGGATCGCCGGGGTCGCTTGTCTACCGAGTCGACCCAGACGACTGGAGCGCTCGTCGCTCCAGGCGACCCAACTTGTCACGTGACTCTAACAAAAGGAAATCCCTGGATCGCTTAGCTAGCCCAAGCGATCCCATTTGCTATAAGAGCGTTCAATAGTGCTTGACTTGTCAGGACGCCGCCTGGTCTTCACTTCTCACGTGCCAACACGTGATTCGTGACAATACTTTAAAATAACTTAATATACTACGATTATATCTAGCTTATAGATTAATATATTATAGAGTTAATTAAGCGCTATCTTTTAAGCTTCTGTACGTTTTAAAATATATAAAATTAGCTCTAATATACTTATTTTTAAAGGAATAAAATTATATTTATTACTTAATTAAAAAAAGCTTAAAATTATACTTTACTCTTCTTTAGCTATTCTACTATTCTACGTTCTATAATAATAATTCTTAGTTACTTTATAAAGTATATTCGGCTCTATAAATCCTAGTTTAGTATATTTTAATAAATAGTATAGTTAAAAAAAAAAACTAGAAAAGCTATGAGTTAATTTAAAGTTGAAGAAAGTAAAAATAGTTATTTTCGGCTTTAACGTAATACTTCGGTATTATAGCGGGGTATACTCCCCTAAAAATAATACTATATAAAACCTTAATATCGAAAGTATTCGAAAAGATATATCTAAATATAGCTAGTTATATAGTAGTAGTATATTAGAGCTTTAGATTCTTTATTAAAAAGTTGATTTAGAGCCTATAGCCTAAAGGATCACTATTTTCCCTCAGACCCTCAAATAAAGGCTGGCCGTGGTAGTAGGTGGCTTGGTGGCGTTATACGCGGGCTGGGGGTCGGCTGCGGGCCTGGGGAGTCCGCGTAGGAGCGGGTGAATCACGTGGGGGAGTGAAGGCCTACTACCAAAAGCCTTTATAAAGAGGGTCTGGGTGCTGAGATAAAACTAGACTAGACTAAATAAAAGCCTACTATTTTTATTTATTAACATCTATAAAACCTTATAAACCCCTACTTAACTTAACTTAAACTACCTATCAACCCCCCCTGCCCCCCACCCCCCTCAAAAAAACACCAGAAACATTACCATCAACATTAACATTAAAATTAACATTAGCATTAACAAAAGGCTACAGTAACACTTGCTTAGTTTCATACTTCCATCCATTCATTCATTCATTCATTCATCCTATAAACAATCTCCTTATCTCTCCTCTCCTCCACACCACCCACTTTATAACCTAACCTAACCTAACCTATTTAGTCACTATACAGTACGATACGATATAGTAACCTTCCATCCTCCATCCTTCCACCCTACCTACCATACCATCCTATAAATCATGCCTTGTCTTGCCAGTAAACCCAAGCAAGACCCCTTCCATGGCTAATGCTCAAAAAAACAAACCGACAAACTCAAAGAAAGAACAAACGAATTCCTAATGCCCATATAATGCATCCCTCATTTCCATTCCATCATAAGAACCACCCACCCATCCCCAATCAAAGGCACCAACACACATCCCCCCCCAATAAAAACAATTATGTCTAGTCGATACTCCTATGTTCCTCACACAACAAAAAACACGAAAACCATTCAATCCATCCATTCCATTATATAGCCCAACTCCCCCTTCGAGCACGTACTCCCCACGCACTCGGCGTACTTGCCCCATTCGACATATTAGGATGCTGCCTCCCCCACTCCAGGATATAAATCTTCAACGCCTCCCAACGGGCACACTTCTCCCCTTTGCCACCTGCGCCCGGGGCATCCATGAGCCCGATATGACCCTTGGCATCCTGCAACCCATCGTCTTTGCGCAAATCTTCGGGCGCAACATGGGCGATTCTCGCGAGTTCATTATCATAAGGTCTCGCGAGTGATGGGTAGCCGAGGGACAGGTAATTGTAAACCTGGGTGACGAAATTATCGTTGAATTCAGTGCGGATCGCTTCTTCAGCTTTGGCTTTGGCGGCTTCAAGTTTCAGTCTTTCCTCGATTCCTACTAGCATCCTGGTGCCGTTGCTTCGTGCAAAGGCTTGGGAAAAGGGATCGTCTCGCTTAGGTGTGTTTATCCAAGTAGGTCGTTGGATACTTCCATTGATTCTTTCTGGTTCCTCGGCTACACAATAGCCTCCCCATAACCCACCTCCGTGTTCATCTCGCTTGGGTTGTATGTCGATTCGTTGGTCTGATTCGAATTTGGTGGCTTTAGGTGAAGGGCACATGCGGAATTTCAAATCCCCACCCAACATAGGTGGTGATGCAGCCTTTCGCATACGCTCTAGCTCCGCCTCTTTCTTTGGATCTTTGATTTCTGGTCGAGCATTCCTACCATTCGTCCAGAACGGATCCTGAAAATTGTTTTTCGTAGCTTCATCAGCAATCTTCTTATTCGTCTCATCCTGCCGCATTCTGTTTAGGTTCTCTTGATGGTGTTGCATCTCTTTGACATGCCATCCAACCTCTGTCGATTTCCGCCGCAAACTCGGCTTACGTTCGTCCAGCAGCATCCCAATTCCCTCAACGACTTCCTCATCCGATGGTGCATCAATCTCCCGATCATAAAAATGTTCTACAATCTCGTAGCTGGACTCGTTTGGAAAAGCAGCCAAAGCTTGTTCCCGGAGCTGTTTCTCCGCAGCCTTTGCCGCCAAAGCAAGTAAATAACCTGAAAACCTATCGTCACAGCTTTCCCTTGTTCTTGCCAATTGTAATCTCATACGCGAGTCATCAGAAGAGCCATTCGATCCTGTCAGCGATGGTGTCGAGTCTGCCATATCCTCGTCATAATCCTCCTCTGCTTCCGACCCGGACTCGGAGGACTCAATCACCTCCAACTCGGGCTGGAAGGAATCCTGCCGACGAGTACTTCGTCTTGTATTTGGGTGAGGACGCATTGATTGTTGTCTTCGAGGGGGTATGGGGTGGATTTGAGAATTGGACAAGTAACTTGTGCTTGGTGTATTGTCGGGTGGTCCAGGAAGAGGAACAACAGGAGGTCTGGCGGACTTTTTCTTTGAACGAGTGTATATATTTGGTACCCCAGGAGTCAAGTCCGTCTATCATATCAAAGTTAGCCATGCCCTCAACAAGCAAAACACCATGCCACTGACCTTATCTGTTGGCAAAGTAGCAGGACGCCTATCTCCCGCCTTCTTTGTCCTCGTTGTCGTCTCAATCAGCTCTGGAGCAAACCGTCTCCTCGGCTTTGGAGTCTCTGTAGGGGCGGATCTTTCGGGAACAGGTTGTGAGGTAGGTTCCGCAGTAGACGTTCCTTTCGGCTGTTTGCTGCTCTTAAAGGTGGTCTCAACCGGCTCTGGGACGAATCGGCGCTTGGGAGCGAAATCTTTCTTGTCCACTCCATCGTCCTTCTTTTCAGCTGGTGGCTGCTTTTCATCTTCCTTTTTGGAACTCCGAGCTGTTGTTTCCACCGGTTCAGGAGCAAATCGACGGATCTTTTTGACGGACGTCTCGACGGGGGTGGGCGGAAAACGCCTGGACACTACAGGCGGGGTGGGAGCGGCGGCGTCTGACATAGCGGGCGTGGGCGTGGGCGTGGGCGTGGGCGTCTTGCAGAGGAATTGAAGAGACTGGGAGATCTGGCAGACGCATGGTTACTCCAAGCTACTCGATCCTGTACTTTTGCGGATGATTGAGAACATTCAGGAGAGTCCAGACTACGAGCTTGTATTCCAAAAAACGGTGTGCTGGAGAAGTTGGTTCGTGCAGAGCCGTGCTGGTGCTGGTGGATTGGACTGGTAGGAGGTGGAGTTGCCGGTGGGGATCGAGTAATAGGATACGATAGGACAGGATAGGGAAGCAATGGAATGGCAATGCAATGCTCCCCCGGAGGACACGGGGGGTCTCTCCAGAACCCGGAGTCCCCAATTAAAGTGGCGCAGCGTTGTCGTGAAAATGGCGGCAAGGACGAGAGGGCTGATTATGACTGGACCTGCAAAAATCCCAACCAGTGGTGGCGTCGTAGTGAAGTCTGTAGGGAGTCGGAGCCTGTGGGGAGTTGACGCCTGTCGAGTTGGTGTGTCTTGGGCGTTAGCCCTGGGTGGTTTATCGTACATACAGTAGTACTCTCGCACGGTGTATGTACGGTACTGTACAACCTGCACTGGCACTGCAGCTGCACCGCCAAAACCACATGTAATTCTATCCCAACGTCGCCTCAGGTGATGATCAAGTGCCGTCATCTCCCTCCACCAAAATCTATAGGCAGGACTATTGGCATACTATATACGACTAGCTCAGGCTCCCATCCCTAATTCTTACCGTCTCTCGAGGTACCCGTCTCTGTACCGCCCTGGGAATCTTGCGGTAATCTCACGATATCACGGGTTGGGAGCGCAGTAGTCACACCTCCAGGTTGATGCCCTGAGCTGCAAAAGGAAAAATCAACCCGATTAATAATGACCATAATAATGGCACCCACATGAAGATCAGACGAGAGGCGGCTTGGAAGCAGAAGACGGTGAAGCCGGGAGACTCACGGAGGGAAGATAGTGGGGTGGAACACTAATACCGCTCAACGTGGCCGGCCTGCCTGGCCTGGGCTAGGGACAGTAGCTGGGAGTGGCCCTACGGTATTCAATATTTGGGTTGCGGTTGCGGGAAGCGGACGGGAGGGAAGGGGAGGCGAGCAAAAGAAAATGCCATCTCTTAAACTGAGCGGTTAGGGTTAGGTACGATTGATTTAGACGATTTTGGTTGGCCTTTAGATCCAGATGCTATTTGAACCTTCTATGGTGGACCCTTCACCCTTGTAACGAGTACCCCCAACGCTTCGTGTTCTAGACCCCCCACACTATTACTTTTCGATTCAACTATTACTTCTCACTTCACCTTCCGTCGGGAGGTATGTACCATACCTGCCTAGGGTAAGTATCGTATTGAGCGGTATTAGTAGGTAGGTGTATATCCATTCTGAAAATAATCCCTACCTAGGTACTTTTCCAGGCCATCTATAAAAACTGTCACATGAAGCAACCAGAGTCAATCCTGTTTCATTATTTGTACTCAAACACTTATGCACATAAATCGCAGCAGCGTCGCAGTAGTGAACCTTTAAATAAAGTGCTGACTCGATATATTACGGTGGCCGGGGCAATCAATACCGTAAACACCTGGACTTCCAAGACTTCCAAGACTTCCTGCTTCCCCGGATTTCTCCAAGTAGGTATATGTATATACAAGCATCTTTTTCTCCAGATACGGAAAGATCTCGATCGAGATACTCAACCCTCCGAAGGTATGTGGAATTACACAGTTTACAGTAGTCCAGTTCTTATTCCCGAACGACGCATTTCATTTCCATATCACCTCATCCTAGAACCTACCTCAAAAGCGCTAGCGAAGACTCGCATACTGTATCCCAATTCATAACCAGCTCCTATATATCCCTCACGGACCGACAACTGCAGTCTCAACTCATGATTCCCGAAGGATACATCCATTCCACTTTCCAAGTTTTTCAAGATCTTTACCTGTACGGAGTACCTAGGTATTTATAGAGTTGGTAGGTACTATTACACAAGCATGTGATAAACAACACCACATCTGGGCTCAAATCAATTGGAACTTCAGTCTCCTTACCGTTAGATAATAAGATCCTATATACATCTATTCCTTATTCCCATTCCTTTATGCATTCTGAAAATATCATTTTATCCATAGCTTTAGCTTTAGCTTTCATAAGTCTAATCCAGATACCGTAGTAAACAATACTTAGATAGAACCAAAAGATCAGACCAAGAAACCTCAGCTCATTAGGATTAAGGACGAAGTTGGCGAATTTTAACGACTGCTGTCATGTATGTTCCGAGAATGTCTTGATATGTACTGTGATGCCGCAACTGTAGACTTTCAAAGGGGAGTGTGAGGGTTGGAACCCATGATGGAGGCTCGGGCCATGCCCTCGCTAAGCACTGACCAAAGTCCCTGCTTAGCACTGGCCATTACCCCACTGCCAAACAGGTTTCTACTTTTCCACACTTTCTTGTTTTATTCTCCTGACATCATGTATTCGTCATTCAAGTTTCTTGCAAGTTTCTTGGAATATTCAGGAAGCTCTTCCTCTCTATATATGGAGGAAGAGCTCGCATGTATGTAGTCTTCACGCACTTCTTAATTGAATATTCGAAACCACACCTTTGAGCTATTCGAGGTCTGGCCTCTCACAGGGAGTTTGGTGTCGTCTCTTTTTTCTTTTCCGATAAGAAAAGGGTGCGGAAGTGTTATAGCTATTTTCAGATTTTCGAATTTTGGGGGATGAGTCGGTGGTAGATGGGATTTCGAAGGGAGATTTTTGAGGAATTGCTTTCTGATTTTTGTATATTTAGTGTAAGAGAGGGGAGGGCTGAAAGTTAAAGGCTAATTAGGAAATAGGGGAGTTTCTTTAGCTTGGTTTTTATGTGGAAAGATTTTTCGAAGAAGCTTGTGATTTTACGATATGAAAGTAGCTTCCTATTCTTTGAAGGCTTCTTGGGCTTTTCTGGCGAGGAATGAGAAAGGAGAAAGGAATATTGTCTGTGTAAATGTGATGAGTCATTATAGCTCTTCCGCAACAATATATTAAGCGAGTAATTGTGATTAAGTCTTTATTAATACTCTCCATTCGATAATACTCAAGCTACTCCCTCGACCCTTGGGCCTTGGTATATAAAAAAATACAACTTTATATTCTATATTCCCCGATTAGGAAGATAAACACGTCGCTTTCTAATCTTCTCTTCCACAAATCGCGATATACATTCAAGAAACCCAGATCATGGAACCGCAGTTTCGAGGTAATCACAACGTTGACAAATCATTAAACTTAGCTATTAAGACGTAAAGAAATGGAGCACGGGAAGGATAGGTTACGTCCACGTTGTAGAATTAGGATGAGATAGAGACAGTAGGATAATAATAGATGATGCAAGAAGGTATGATAATATAGGTTTCTATCTAGAACTAGCTTGAACAATCCGCTGTATATTCATAACTCCACCACGTTGAAATAGTCTTAGAAATATTCGCCTCAGGTGATTCCTACTGTAGTGTTCTACACGTAAGAATCCAACGGCAGACCTACAAGAAGTCAAAGTCAAAATGAGAACTATACCTGTCTCGCTCTGCCATCTTTCCCAGAATACTGCACATACCAGCGGTATATAATCCCCACCCCTCGAACTCATCGATGGCAAACACACAATATGAAGATATTCACAAGATTAGAATGCGATTGGTCCTTGCATTCCAACCTGCCCTCTGGGAACTCGGTGGCAGAGATTCTCGTACACGTACGAAAATTTCGTACACAGGCCTAATTAGGTAGTTAAAAGTGGAGATTTGAGTACTATAAAGTAGGTGTCTCCACTTTTCGGATTTTATACTTTATTATCCCCTGCTAAGCGAAAACAGAGGGCATTCTACTTCGAAGTAGAAGAGAATATTAAACTTTTAGGAACCGACACAGCCTATAATTAGCTTTGAAGAGAGTTTAAGCGTAACCCGAGCCTTCCGTCAGCTATCTGTATATACAAGAAGGCCTTTTCCCCTCCCTTTACCTCTGTAAACCACCTGTAACTACTTGGTCGTTTTCACCTGTCCTTCTCCCTCTCCCTCCCTACCTGTAAGTACTTAGCCGTTTCTACCTGTCCCTCCCCCNTAACCCGAGCTTTCCGTCAGCTATCTGTCTATATTAGAGGGCCTGTCCCCCTCCCTTTACCCCTGTAAACTACCTATAAGTACTTAGCCGTTTCTACCTATCCCTCCCCCTCTGTCCCTTCCCCTCTGTCCCCCCCCCTCTGTCCCTCCTTGTAAGTACTTTCCTACTTTGCTGTCCTGTAAGTTTCTACTTCTATTATACCCCTGTTACCGCCCCCCCTTTCCTGTAAACAAGTAAACATATGTACGCGTAAACAAGTAAATAGAGAACTGAGTCTTTGGTATAATATTTAAGGTTTTGCGCCTACTGTTAGTGTACAAAGAAATGCGCGCTAGGGATAGTTTTGTACCCCGGGACGGCCCGCGGCGGGTGTCAGATATTTTCGTACACATCTGGCCTCGATTTCCCAGAGGGCTGACCTTCCCCCACCTATACAGTCACTCCACCAAACACCTTCCAACGGACTAACTCCTTACAAATTTCGTCCCCTTCCGTGTACTACCCATATTTCCGAACCTATGTCGGAATTCGGATGTTCGCAAGGAATCGATAATAGTAAGGATATCGAAAATAAATAACTCATAAAAATCAGGAAGAGGTATATCTCCTCCTCGTAGAATCGACTGATCTAACCTACGAATCCTTCTATCCCACACATATGCCAATCCAAGACTATCTTAAGAGACCCCGTGTTGTGAGGTAGGCGAGGTCGTGAAGGGCTTCTCGCTGCGTATCGTGGGCGGGTATTATACTATAGTATACCCGCGTTCCGCTTTAAATACAAATGAATGTACTGTAGTTTCTATGTGTATAAGACTGTTAAGACATCGGATGAGTATGGTAAGGTGATTCTTGTAAGGGAGAAAGTGTGAGGGGTGGTTGTTTATAGATGTGGGAGTGGTTTGTATGTGTAGTATAAGGAGAGCAGGGACGAGATGGAATATGCCCGTGGACTTACTATATTTAATTTAGATATTGGATATATACTTTGAGCTCCTTCCCATCAAAGGGATTGTTTATTAATATTCAGGTTTTGTAGTCGTCTTTCATGATAGCTATTACGCTATATTACTTACACCTGGGAAATAACATTTCTGTAGAGTTGTAGAAAGAGTTATATGATCAAAGCAGTTGTACGAATGATTAAGGATCATTTAAGCTTTCGTTTTTCCATTAACATAAGATTTCAGTTCCTCAAGGTTTCCCGGGACCTTATAATATCGCATTAGGTTCGTGGGGTGTATGTAGAGTAAAGAAATACAAGTACTATCTCAGAAAAGGTTATAGAAATCATCCTAGTATCTACAACATCTGATCATTACATCAAAAGCCAATCTCAAGCCCCAAGCGATCAAAGCCAACATAGCAAATATCGGAACCAGACAACTACCTCATTGAATTTCAAAATAGCACCAAGTCAATACATTCTAACATATTACAAACTATAGAAATGACCCGAAACTTCAAGGAAATAAGAAGATAGGGCATCGAATGCCACCAACAGGGAAGAAATATCATTTCATGGATACAGGAGCCTTGATGGATACTCGGCAGTTAGATGGGATACGTGGTTCTACTAAGAAACCTACACTATACGGTACATTAGGCTTTAAGCGAGAAAGCGAGAAGTTAAAATATAGAAGCAAATCGATAACAGCAAGGAAATCGATGATGAACCCTGCTGTTTTCTTGACCATTCACTTTTTGGAAGTGGAGGCGACATGAATAATTCAAACAACATGCTAGCTCATGCCATTACTTTAGTTCTGGAGTTTTGCTACTCGTGATCCACTTAGGAGTTTAGCTCGAACTGTCGGATGACGTACGATTTCTCCTGTTCTCCACCATATCCAGAGATCACGAATGGCCCTCTCCAAGCCGCTCTCAACTTCTTTCCTGTACAAAGCAGATCCGTCTATATTTAGTAATCTAACTTAGCAGGGACTTCTTTCGCTTAAGACCCGCTCCTGTATACCTGCAATTCTCTATCTTGCTGCTACTTTGTCCAGATCGGACTTGCGAGTGTTAGGAGAGTCTCCAATTACTCAATGAGCTATATACGCAGCAATCATGGGTCAATGTGACACGACTACTCTTTCTAAGTAGAAGTGAATTATCTAGCCAGAATGAGGAGATAAGCGTGAGCACTGGGAGATGTTTTAGGTGATCATGGCTTTGACTGTGAAATAGACGATTAGCTTAGAATTTATCCTGGTACTATACTCTCTAGATACTAGTTTAGCTACCAGAAAGGTAAGATTACAACTCACAGTTTTACGTTGGAAAATCTGACTCGGGGGAGAAGAAATGAGTACAAGGGAAATTCTTCTACATTAGCGCATGCTAAGAATGCCGACTCCTGTCCGCGATTAGTAAATACTTCGGTACTTATCGATAATTGAACCAAATCCTCGTTATGATATCATAAAATAGTCATTTCCTAGTACCTAAGTATACTACCATCTCTAGTAGCTTCATCTCAGACAGTTTATAAGTCGCTCCCCCCTCAAAAAGGTAAACTCCACTCAAACATTCTTCCTTACAAACCAACAATCACCAGCCATCATCCCCAACCTGAGCTATTCCATATACCTTCAGCACAACACAACTTCCACTTCAACCCATAGTAAATAATAATAGAGTTAGATATAGGTCGAGAATAGGAGTTGTATTATAGGATATAAGGCTGTCTACAGTATATATAGATAAGTAGATACAAGGTGATCTAAAATTATATATAAGAATTCTAGTATTTACTTGTCCCTTCTAAAGGGCTAGATTATTCCTAAGGGATACTATAATACTATATAAATAAGAAATCTACTAACCTATACTATAAGAATCTAGTCTAAGGATATCTTTACAGACTATCCTCTAGGGAGAAGTCTACTAATCTACTCTAGGAGTATTATAAAAGTCCCTAATTTCAACAAGAAAAGTAGATATAATATTATCTAATATCTAGATATTAAAGATATTATCTAATATACTATTTTTATACCTAATCTATTTATTTACTTAATATCCTATAGATTCGTCGAAAAGTATCTCTAATATTAATATACTACTAATATCTCTTAAAATACCCTCTAATTCTCTAGTAGTATTATCCTCCTCTTTCCTAAAAAAGATAGCTCCTAAATCGATAGTATCTTATACCTCCTCTAATAATTTATATATACCTTTATAAGCTCGAATATTCTAGTATCCTTTATATTTCTCCTCTTAGCTTATAATAAGGTGTCTATAATAAAGCTTAAATAGCTTAAAGTACTATTAAGCTAGTAGATCTTATATAACTTTCTATAGTCTCTACTAGTATCTATAATTATAAATAAACCTTAATATACCGAGTATAACTTATACTTTACCTTCGGGAAATTATATAGTATAACTAGTTAGAATAATTCGATAATTAAGCTTAAATATAGACTTCTAAATATATATAAGGGCTATTTATACTTATTCGAGGAAGACTTCCGAAGGGTTTATTATAATAAATCGTTTATCTTTTTTGCTAAACTAGTAGCCTTCTTTATACTAATAGGAGTAAGAATATAAAGGATATTATAGTACCTAAAAAAGTCCTATATAATAGAGCTAATAAAGTAATTACCTAGATTTATATAAATAGTAATTAGGTATCTAAATATCGCGATATACTAGGTTAAATAATATATAACTCTAACCTATTTATTACTATAAGTAGGCTATATAAAAACCTATTTTAAAGCGTAATCTACTATAAGAAAGATATATATAAACTTAGTATTAATATTAAAGTTATTAGCATTAATACTAAAGCTCTTATTCTTAAAGTATATAATTAAGGGCTAGGATATTTATATAAACTCCTCTAGAGTTAACTTTGTTTTAGAAAGAGGCTTGTCGGTATATAATTATGGTGATTAGCACCTCGTACGAGAGCTTGGTGGTTCTACATGCTTGGTGTCATGTGAGTGGCTTGCCACTCACATACTTAAGCTCGTAGAGCACCACATCTCTCTACCTTTACTCTTCACGAACAAATGAATACACCGATTTATTTACCTCCAAAGAGAAGGTGACCTGAATCCCGTATTCGCCGTCGTCACGACCACCAGGTCGTACCAACACTGATCAGTGTTGTTGCGCGCACAGATCAGAAACATTTGTTATATACCTCTGCCCCTTCTCGGATCGTGGTACGTGATAATAAAGTGTAGTGTGGNCGTCACGACCACCAGGTCGTACCAACACTGATCAGTGTGTTGCGCGCACAGATCAGAAACATTTGTTATATACCTCTGCCCCTTCTCGGATCGTGGTACGTGATAATAAAGTGTAGTGTGGTATCAAAACCTGAAGAGTAAAGTCCCTCTCTCGGAGTGTGGAAACATACTTTACTGCTGCAACAAGCGCCTTATAAGCGCTGGAATTGCAAAGACTGAACGCTAGCGACTCAATCGCCATCAGTACCCTCACTCCCATTTACACCCTCATCTACACTCTTAGCTACACCATTAGCTACACCCTCATTTACACTCTCTTTTACAACCTCATTTACACTCATTCACGACACACGACATTCAGCGATTACCCCTCACTTTGCAAACACCTCGAACCTCGGCAAGGCCAGAATCCAAGACTTTCCCCCACACCCCACTTCTCAACTCGCTCAGTAACAACATGGCCGAACCAATAGAGCCACCAAGAGAGCTTAGTAAGGATGACCTTACTAAGTTTGTTATTGAGCACATCGACAAGTACGAGCAGATGGAAGACGACGACGAGGTACTTTGGGCTACCTTCCAAGAAGACTTTGAAGACTGGGATGAAGAACACTTCACAACAGCAAACAAATCCCAGGTCATTAAGTTACGCAAGGTACTTCGTCTTAGAGGTGTATGGATTGAGATAGATAGCAAGAAGGCACTTATGCATGTAGCTCTTGTCAATACTCTCAAGGAGGTTGACCCAGTCGAGTGGACAGACGAGGAGATATTGACTATGATAAAGAATGGAGGTACGAACTCAACAAGGTTTACTCGACGACACGAGACGATGTACGATCCTTCCTTTCAGTACAGAGAACCTTCTCAAGCAACTCAACCTCAGAGTACACCCATTCCTCAGAGCACTCCCATTCCTCAAAGCACTCCTCCTGCCCAGCTGCCTACTCAAGTGCCTGCTCAAGTACCTGCCCAAGTGCCCACTCAAGTGCCCACTCAAGTGCCTACTCAACTGCCGACTCACAGCACTTCACAAGGCCTCACTCAAAGCACTTCTCAAATCACTCAAGCACCTCAAGTCACTCCACAAGGCATTCATGCGTACGGACCCCCACCAGGCACAGCACAGCCAAATCAACGCACGAACTTCCCCACCTCCTACCAGTTTCATCAACCTCACACGAATCCCTTCCAGCCCCAGCCCCAGCAAGTACAAGCTGCCCAGGCCACTAGTAGCACTATACCCCCCGCACCTCCTACACCACCTATACCACTAGTACCCCCCGCATCTCCCGTACAACCATGGCAGCCAACTCATACCCAATTGCAAGCAAAACCAGGGTATGGACGAGAATTGACGAACTTAGCGAAGACCTACACGGACGACATGAAGTACGGAGGCACTGGTGACAACTTTGGACTCAAGGTTACTATACTCTTTGATGTCTGCACTAGGTGTGACGTACCTGAGGCAGCGTACGCAAAAGCTCTGCCCATCATACTCAAGGGCTTAGCTTTGGACTTCTACTACGCTACTCTTGCTACTGCCAACCTACCTTTTCAAGACCTCTGCCGTGCCATTCAGGATCACTTTGAGGACGCAAGCTATAAGCGAGCTACACTCACTGAATGGAACAACCTCAGCCTAAGCCAAGTTAAATCCCAGAACCAGGAGAAGACGACCACTCAGTGCTTTCAACTCCTGGTTGCTAGACTTCAAGTACTTCGCCATGGGCTTACTCAGGACCTCCAAACCGACTCTTTCCTCTCAAACAAGCTCGTGCTCGCTTGTGAAAATAGCCCTGAATGCCAAATTGCATGCTCTGCCCCACCGCCACCTTCACAGCTGTCAGCCACTATTAGCGCTCTTAAAACCTCAATTACTGCCCACGAGCATACCCACAGCGCTACCTCAGGCTCTACTCTCGCAGAGAGCTACATGACAGATCGCAGGTTCCAATCCTCACGTAGTAATTCGCGTACAAGCCAGGGTCTCGGCTTTCATTTNCCACAGCGCTACCTCAGGCTCTACTCTCGCAGAGAGCTACATGACAGATCGCAGGTTCCAATCCTCACGTAGTAATTCGCGTACAAGCCAGGGTCTCGGCTTTCATTTGACAGGATTTCATTCGCTTGGCCAAGCACGTGACGAGACTTGGCATTGGAACAACTTAAATAACTTCGCTCCTTTCAGATTCTCTTCTCTCTTTAGTTTGATTTCTTCGTACCTACGGTTTTAGTTCTAGCAATTGATTCAAAAGCTGTATACACTTTATCCTTTGTTGGCATCCGTGACATTATGGAATCGTAAAACTGTCTTATTCGAAGATTCTAAGCTGAAGAGAAGAGGAGAGCTCGAGGGGGCTCGAGTCTACATACATGGTGTGGGTCGCTAAGCGGCGCCACGTGATACAAGTGGCACGTGATGGTCAGAACCGTCACAAAGAGCTCCCTACTTATCTAAGCTAGAATAAAGATAGGCCTAGGGGAGTTCCTTTTTAATAAGAGGGTTCTAGACTAGAATATACCTTACTACTAATATAGCTTTAGGAAAGATAATATTAACTACTTACTACTCTACTATCTTAAGCTTAGAGATAAGAGAAAGAAACTATAAGATAACCTTAGAAGATAGAGACTAATAAGCCTAAGAGACGTCTAGGCTATACTTGGTAATAGAGAGAGAGCGCTAGCCCTACTCTCCTAGATACTATTACTAAGAAGACTCTAAGAATATAGGCTTATCCTAGAGCTCTAAAGTAAAGAAAGAGAAGATAACTAGACTAGAAACCTAAGTATTAACCTAGAAGAATTAACTAAACTAAAGCGGGGAAGGCTAAAGCTAGTAAAGAGAATAAGAAGGCTTTAGAATCTCTTAATTTCTATCTCTCTCTTTTATTACTACTAGTATTATTTAGTTACTTAACTATTTATTTTATTTTATTTATTTACGTCCTTCCTTTTATTCTCTTGCTATATTATAGAGCTTTCTTAGTTAAGCCTTAACTAGGACCTTACAGTACTTGTTCTTAAAGCTACTAAGTAAGTAGCTAAGCCCTATACTAAATAGAAGAAGGAAATACTATAGAATAACCCGGGCGACCTATAGAGCTAGCTAGAAATAGCTAGAGTTATAGATTAGACAAAGGACTGTCACGGATGCCAACAAAGGATAAAGTGTATACAGCTTTTGAATCAATTGCTAGAACTAAAACCGTAGGTACGAAGAAATCAAACTAAAGAGAGAAGAGAATCTGAAAGGAGCGAAGTTATTTAAGTTGTTCCAATGCCAAGTCTCGTCACGTGCTTGGCCAAGCGAATGAAATCCTGTCAAATGAAATCCAGCTCCGTCACAATTAGCGTTTAAGGTTAAAGTATTATATATAATATTACTAAACGTATAATTAAGGGTTATAAGAACTTCTATATTTATAGGAACC
Organism: Hymenoscyphus albidus; assembly: GCA_911693285.1. Classification (NCBI taxonomy): domain Eukaryota; kingdom Fungi; phylum Ascomycota; class Leotiomycetes; order Helotiales; family Helotiaceae; genus Hymenoscyphus; species Hymenoscyphus albidus. The sequence goes on along the minus strand of CAJVRM010000303.1, from coordinate 548 downwards.
TTACTTATAGTATAGAGTTCTTATATAATTAAGTTTAACTAAGTCTTACTATTACTTCCTTTAAAGGACTCCGCCTTATAGATTAGACCTAGGTGTCACGATTACGAAATCGTCAGGTGACATTTGGGACCATGGGCCCAGACAGCACTTCGCTGACAGGAGAACCCATTGGTATTTGACCAAAAGAAAGGATCGGGTGGCTGCATCAGGCTAGCCAGATGATCCAAGGAATTTCTCAGCGACCAGAAATCACGTGACTATATCGACTTGATCGAAATCGATAAAAGCGATGATCGATTTTATCGATAGCGATGGTAGCGATATATTGGGAACGAAGGTTCTATATAAGACTGGCACGTCTGCCATTAGATAGGAGCTTCGTGCTCAACTTAGTTATCAATCTTATCATATTAGTTTGACNTCAACTTAGTTATCAATCTTATCATATTAGTTTGACATCTTTGATACAAGTAACGAGTTCACTTCCAAGTGAACAACCCGTTAGTCTTCTTCTTATCATAGCATACCAACCAGCGAACACCCAGCCA
>CAJVRM010000302.1:1418-35607 GCA_911693285.1 Hymenoscyphus albidus | reverse complement strand
TTTCGAAAGAGCTAATAGAGACTATGAACTAGATAATCTATATCTAGAAGACGAAGAAGTAGTAGATGAATTTACTCAGTATTTTGAAGAAAAGAGAGTTAAAAGAGAAGTAAGTAGCTATTTATAAGTTTTCTATACTAAGTCTATACTAATTAACTCTTTAAGTTCTCTCCATTAAGTTGGTGGAAAGTTAATGAGCTTAACTATCCGGTTTTATCTATATTAGCTCGAAAGTATTTACAAATTCCAGCTACTTCAGCTCCTAGTGAGAGAGTCTTTAGTCAAGGAGCTTTAATAGTTACAAAGCAACGAAATAGGCTTTCTAAAGACACTATAGAGGCTGTAATTAGCCTAAAAAGCTGGGGTCTTTATCTAGAAGAAGAGACCGAAGAAGAAAGAAAGAAGAGAGAGGAGAAGGATAAAGATATAGACTTTGAGGATAACTACTTTATACTTTAGTAATTTGTTGCTATTTATAGTATACTACTTAGAGTACTACTTTGAGTACTCTAAGTAACTACTCTACTCTACTCAAATGAAATTTAAGTACTACTCTACTCTACTCTACTCACACTACTCAGAGTACTACTTGAGTACCTGAGTATTCCTTGCTTACACTGGTACTAGTATTATAACTAGTTTTAAGGGATAAACAGAGGGATCGCTAGTTAGATAAATACTAAGAGATATCTAGTAATAATAGTATAGTATCTATTATAGAGATTCTACTAAATTCAGTTAGGAAATATAATCTCTTAGTAAATAGTACTATACTCTTAATAGCTCGGATATAATAATAATACTAGACTTAAATATAGCATATAATACTTGTATTATATAGAGTTTTCTAATCTATACGCGCTTACTAATTAGTATTAGTTTGACTCTAATAGAGAGTCTAGACAAAGTATTAATACAAATAGAATAGAATAGTACTATATTCGACTATCAGATATATACACCGAGTAAAGGTTATAGGTACTCGCTATTATATAGTAGTGCTAAGGCGCTAGCGCCACTGCTAGCCCTAAGGCCAGCTTACACGTACTATAACTCATACCGAGTATTCACTTAATATTCGTATAGCGACAATATGTATTATCTATGATTTCACTATAGCTTAATTCGAGCGCGAGAGAATATTTAATATTCTAGCACTCTACCTTTGAGGAAACTACTACCTATAAAGCCGATACTACTCTACTTATAACTCTTACTTACAAAGTCGTAAAGTAGTTTATAGTTATATCGCGAAAGCTATAATAAGATAGTACTTCTATCATTGATTTTTGAACGCAGAATTAAGTAATAAGAAGGAAGAGAAGTAATCTTTAGCGATTTAATTGTATTACTAATTATAATAAGATTGTTTGTAATTCGTAATCCAGCTGCCATTACAAAACCCCTATCAACTGAAACCTGAACCCCGAAGAAGACTTGTTATGTAGTAGGCTTTACAAACTCTAGATGACACAAGAAAACACCTTTCCAAATAACTTTCCAACTGCAAGCGATCTCCACATATCTCATTATCTAGCCATACCAGTTTATCAAGACCAAGATATTTCCATTTATGAGGCCCCAAAACAGCCCATAGAGTGATTGTACCTCCTTGCTACATCATGATATGCTTTTGAGACCTGTCAGTATCGGGGATTTTGGATTTGAGGAGGAGGTTTCTCACTTTCGCCGTTGGGCGCTTGGGGCATTTAGTTGTAGGCGTAGTTCTCACCACTTGGGTCATGCCATTCTCCATAATATGGACCGGTTTCGGTGCTTGCGTTTGACCCAGCTGCGGTGGCAGATGACGTGGTATTTGGGTAGAAATCCGGTGTGCATCCCATAGTAACTGGATCCCACTTGTCCTGGGGCTTATTTAGATCAATCTCCTTTCGACGAGCATCTGGCTTGAAACGGTCGGGATCCAAGGGGGAAAACATATCGTAGTCCTCCTTTCGACGAGCATCTGGCTTGAAACGGTCGGGATCCAAGGGGGAAAACATATCGTAGTCCTCCTTGCTCGCCAGATAATTGTCCTCAACTGCCTCGCCAGAGTATTTCCTTCGCTCCAATCCCATTTCAGCTGCTTTCGCTTCCATATGCTGAGCCAAGTATATCCAACTGTATTCGCGCCCATGGGACCCAACGAGATTTCTGAGATCAATCATCACATTTACCTGGTCTTGAGGCCAGTTCCGTTCGTCAAACCATCCAGCGTGCTTTAGATAAGGTTTAAGATCCGGCCATGCCAGTTTGATTGACTCGACCACCCTATTCCGTGGATCTCTGTAGATGCGTCGGTTTTCTTCTGAGCCTGTGATCCATTTCGAAGCAAATGCGTCGCTAATGAAATTAGGAGCGCTACGCGCCTTGCTAGCCACTCTCGAAATGCTGAAGTCTGCAGGACCATCCTCCTCCCTTCTGAATGACTGCGCTACTCTACCTATTCTTTCCACAACTAACTTCCTATCGCTTACAATGTGACCAAAGACGTTCATGCATCTTGAAACTGACTGCAAGACATGTGCCGCAATTATTTCCTCGCATTTCCACCTGTTGTTATATTTGGACATTTTGACGCGAGGGTTGCTGCAAGTCGTAATTCTGATGTCTTATGTAGGTAGGTAGGGGAAGTCGTTTCGGTTTATCGTGAATGAACGGTTAGAGAAGGGAGTATTTTGGTGGATCGGAGTCGCTGGAGTTGGTTGAGTAGAGTTGATCGTGTGTGATGAGAGAATAGTACTCTATGCAGTAGTATTTGTATCAACTGTAGGTAGGGAAAAGGTATTTGGCTTCGTGGAAGCACTATTTGAACCTTTTAGTCAATAGGTGATGTTATTCACAGCAATTAATCAATCATCTGACAATTCGTTAGCACATGAATAACAGCCTAACATCCTTAAAATTAAGCAGTAACGTATCTAGCTCTTGCCTATACTTTATTATCAAAGTACTTATTCACGACCTCTTCTACGATCACATTTGTTTGTTTCTAGTTAGACCTTTTGCTTGATCTATTCTGTCGTCTAATCGACTTATTACCTGCGAGTAAAATTACATAAAAGTATCATATGCGCATGCTATTTCATCTTATTGAATTCCCCTACATGGTCATACAGTAGAGTACTGGATGGTAGATCGTGCCCTCTATAAAGGAAATTACTTCTAAACATCTAGAATAAAGATTCAGAAAGCGAGTCTTGAAAGGGTAGAAAGTTCTTTTACAATAACGCTACTTTGGATGACTCATACCTACTCAATTCACTCTCATGTTCCCTGTAAAAGTTTGGCCAAGTTAAATGTCATTGTACTTTTGACCAACCCTTCACTAAAAATGTTGAAGAGGGTTGTTTCTCTTATTCACGCATCTTTCAAGAAAGCGAGATGTAGGACTATCCTAGTAGTGTGTTTGAATTTCAAGCTTCCAGTTTCCTTTCTGGTCCACCTTGACATAAGATCACGCTTTTGTCAAAAAAGATCCTAAATGCTATCTTGACTAGGCATACCTGAATGACTTTTGAGTTTATGTTTCCGCAACTTTCTATTATCTTGTCAGAGTAGATACTCTATATATCATATGACTGAGGGTCAAGGTTTGGAAACCCCAGTTTTCCAATACTTCGCTCTGCCATTATCTGGCTTTTATAACAAGCTGAATTTAAGGTAGCAATCATTGACTACGTACTATATTTGGTCAAGAAAATTTGTCGACCACAAAGCTCAGACGATTTCTCTTACCCAATCAACAGATAGAACCCATCTAGGCGAAGAAGCCCTACACGTTTAATTCACATACACGGAAAACACTACAAGTAAATACGTCTCAAGAATCCTTCACCCCGGAACAGGTGACAGAAACGAAGATTTCAAGTCCTCCACAAGACGCTCAACCACATACAAAGTCCCCACTCAAGACATAATCCATTCCCAAATCAAAGACCTATCTGATCACGCCCCCAAAGTTCAACATACAAATGAACAGTCTCTATCCCCCACACAAAAACTCCGAATGCGATGCCAGATCCCACCTACTCTCTCACATACCATCCTTTCACAAAGGCCACGGGCGTTTGCAAGTTGGACAAAGACCATTGTTCTCATTCCCTTGTGACTGGCCCACGTCTCCACTCATATCACCGCTTTGTCTAAAGTACTCCGTTGGTATTTTCTAGAAGCAACCCAAAGATAAAACACCAAGTTCAACCTACAAGTTCGTACCCTTACTCCACGGGTATTGCGAAGTACCAGCAACTTGTTCCAGGTTGAGAACTGGAGGTGTTTCACCAACTAACGATTCTTCATGTGAGTTGGCTTGTTGCAAATTGCTTTTTTGAAATATCGTAGGTTGAGGAACGGGAAATGGTCCAAATACCATACCTGGCTTAGCAACTGCAACTTGTTGTGGATTTGCATTTTCAGGACCTGGTTGCTGGGTGGAAGGAGTTTGATAAGAGGGGTGTTGACTTGAAGATCGCCAGTTATCCCGACGTAGGATTTCGTCACGACGGTACGGATCACGACGGTATGGATTTCCTCTTTGCTACGACATATTGTATGATATGTATACTTTGGTCTTTTGGGAATGGTATTGGTTAGATGAAAGTTTTGAATGTAGAGATCTTTGATGTGGCTTGTTTGGGAGGAGTGTCGATTGTAGTAATGGAAGTGGAAGATTGTAGGAGAAGATGGAATTTAAAAAGAATATAGTAGGTTGTTATCAGAGCCTATTATAAATAAGAAAGTATGTAGCCTCAGCAAGTTTCATCGAGAATCTATCGAATCTCCATTCAATTCTACTCTGATTAAAACTCGTTACACTAGTTACTTCACTTTAAGAATAACAGAAAATACTTCCTCGGTGAATCAATATTAACCATGGAATTTGGAACACGCGTATATCCCAAATAGTGAAAAGTAATAAATCAATCGTATACTAGCCTGACCGGCTTGTTGCTCAATAAGTACTAGCTTTGTTTTTAAAGGATACGGATAGTATATAAGGGGAAAATTTATGTTCTTTGTTCCTTGAATCTTTGAGAACTTAATTTCCGAAACGTCGTATTATGTAGATTCTTAACGTATCATTCTTACTTGGTAAATGTATGTACAGTACTTGAGCAGGGTCAAAAATATCATGTGAACATCAGATACAAAACCTTTTACATTTCCATATTACTACACAAAAACCACAACGCTAGGTTTAACGCCAATATTATATATTTTCTGATAAAGTTTTGTGTATGAACACAGCTACGAACACAGATCCTTTGTTCTTTGACCATATGGAATCGTGGGTATTACACCGAACGCCAATGAACCCATCGCTGCTTCTTCCTCCGCCCAGTACCTCGCACTGTGGTACGTCTCCTTCCCGCCCAACCCAGCATTCTCTCTCATCTTAAACCAAGACGTCTATCCCAGTATGGCAAAACCCTTCCAACAACATAACCCCCATCCCCCCTCAACCAAATTTCTTCGTCCCCCCCTTCTTAGCCTCAGGAACCTCCTTCTCCTTCTCCTTCCCCTCCTTCGGCGCATCCTTATTCTTCTTCCCACCCTTCAGCAACTCCAAATGTCCAGCTTTCGAACCGAGCGTGCGCTCCGTCATCGAGATCAGACCCGCGGAATGTTTCTATTCACACCATTCCATCAGCCTCAATCCCATATCCTTGAGTAAAGATACGCGCTCATGAAAAGTGAGGCAAGAAAAGGGTAATGCGATAGGAGGGAAAGAAAAACATACCTTCGTCATCTTCGCATTCCTCACCAGGTTCGCCTTCCGCGGCGCAATCGTCCGAGCTCCCTTCTTGGGACCCAGCACGTTCTGTCGTCTGCCGGAGGATTTCGCGGTCGGCGCGGTGGATTTGGAGGATGCTTTTATGGTTCCTTGTGCCATTTTCGGGGTCGTGGTTTTGATCCGGAATTTGGAGAATAGACGGAGAGTGACAATTGAGACACAGTGGTTTGTGATTGTCGGGAACAGGTTGAATGTGGATTTGACTTTGTTATGCTGTGTTTTGGAGGGATTAGTTTCTGAGGTTGGTGATGAGAAAGAGCCCAGCTGGTCTGGGGAAAATATATTTCGAGATCTTGAGCTTGACGTCGGCGATAAGCGGAGCGATAAGGGAACATTATCGCCGATCATGATCCTTGTTACCCCGCGTCGCCAAATTGTTTACCCCCTTTACTCGTACTGCATAGCATCGGAACAACAGCAGTAAGTGATTGTACTCAATCTTGCGGAATTCTTCACAATCACGCAAAGAGGAATCCTCGAAACAAAAATTTTCAATTCTGGAGAGGCAAGGTAAACAATTGATGTCAATTATTGTACACTACATTACATTCAGGTCGCTTTCCAGAGCCACCCAGAAGGAAACGCCATGCGCCCCCATCAATCCTCCTTGTTTGCTACAGAAAGGGTAAACTGAAAACTTGCAATGCACTAATCTCAAGCACACAAGTTATTCACTTCCTTGATCTTGTAATCGATAGCCATTCCCCAACCATTTCTACCCCCCACCCAATTCTTCTTCTTCCCCACCTTTCTAATCTCTCTTGCAAGCTCCTCTAGAGTATCCTTCATCATCATCTTATCCTTCTTGACCTCCTTAATGGAAAGAATTAATCTCAATCCCTCTTTATGATGCTTTTTACCAAAGTCACTCGCCCACTCGGCATCTATTTTCAAGCGAGGGTTCTTCTCGTCGATTATGCCGGCTGGATAGATAGCACCGATGAGCTGTCCTACTTCTCCCAAGTATCGTGACCACCATACCTCTTCAGGAGTCAGGATATTTTCAAGAGCGCGCTTGAAATCTACTTCTCGTGGGGGTAGCTCTCCTTCGTAACGAGCTTCAAGCATCAATGCGAGAAGGGCTCGATCCGCATGGGAAACTCCATGGATCCCGGACATGAATCCGGTGCTGGTGGTGTATAACGCAGCGGTGGAAGCCGCCTCCTTGTTCATCGGAACATGTACATACATGACGTTGGTAAAAGCATGGATAACATGTCTATTGAACGAGTCTGGGAACTTCCTTCCACCTTTCGTCGAGTCCTTTGGAATGGCGTTGAAAATGAGATCGCTCATGGCGTTGGCGGATTCGTGGGCATATCTTAAGGTACCGACTTCCAAAGGATCATAGTCTTTGATCTCCTGGCTTAATTCTCGGAACATGACGCCCTCGCGAACTCCTCCCTGGCAGAAGTGTGCCTCTTTGATGCCGTGGGGCGTTGATTTTGAAAGAGCGTTTACCAGGAATGCCACGGCTGGTACTTGACCACGACGTCTGTCTGAAACTCTGAATATGTCTTCTGCTTCCCGAGCTACCTTCTTCAACGTTTCGACGTCTTCAAATTTCTTTTTGCTTGCTGTGTATCCGTTAATCAGACTGATGGGATAGGGATGATGGTTGCCCTGGTTTCCCTTGATCTGATTCATGTAAAGCAGCAAGTAACCCCAACCTCTGAATCCACCACCGGAAAGATACAGTCGGAAACCTCCCTCTGCTTTGGCTTGCTCCATCAAATCCTCTGGAATTTTTAGTTGTTCATACGCACTGGCAAAATTATCTTCCATCTCATCTCGTAGTTTTGCAACTGCCTTGTCACCTTCCTCGCTACTCTTCCCTTTCTTCAAATCTCCCAACCTCTTCGTCAGAGCCGCCGCTCCGTAGGGAAAACTGACAGAGCCCTTGGGACTAACTCGGACCTTCCCCTCGCGAGCTACCATCCACGTGATTTGCGTCGAACCACCCCCAAGATCCATAACAATACCACTGACATTCGAAAACCCACTAGCGACTCCAAGGGCACCGACATACCCCTCTTCTTCCTTTCCCAGCATCTCCACAGTAAGTCCTGTAGCATTCTTAATAGCCTTCCGATACTCCTCCGAGTTAACAGCCGTGCGCGTAGCCTCAGTAGCAATGATACGAATCTGCTTCTTAGGAACATTCAGATCATTACAGATAACCCGGAAACGAAGCAATCCACCAATGATCGTATCGATTACATCCTGTGGAATCGGTATCCGTTCACCAGTCTCGTCATCGTATTGAGCCGAGTAAAGACTCACATCTAGTCTGTATGAGACCAGCGTGGGCAAGATGCGAGACGTTGGCGGCGCTAGGTTAGTAACTGAGAGACGAATACCGTTGCTGGAAACAATTTTAGAGAAAATTCTTGTTCGGGCGGGAGGGGTAGCGGCTCACCTGCCCATGTCGACAACTCCCCAGAGGTGTTCGTTGTCATCTTTACCTGCTGGTTCCTCCTCGCGCGGACAGGGAAAATCTGGACCGCCTCCCATGGTTGTTAGATGTGATAATGTGACTCTACGAATACGGAGTATTATCAATAAGAATGAAAACGAAAATGAGATATGTTTTGGTTTGGAGATGAATGAGAGAAATTGAGTGTTGTTGTCGTTCGTTGCCTTGCGGTTGGCTTTGGGCGCCACTTCCGCCGGCTTATTCCTGGGTCGTGAAACCTTGGCGGCTGCGCTATGTTTGTGGGGGAAAACAAACTTTTTACAGCTTGGAAAAAGTGGGAAAGTGATAGGTGGGGGGAAAGGAAATAGGGAGTGGAATGCAAACCGGTGAGGTGTTCTGGGATATTTCTTGGTGCTTGCGTACTCGTATGTTTGGACAAAGAGGTTTTGGTGTTGCATATTCTTTTGAAAAAAAAAAAGATATAGATGCCAAGGAGTGACGTCACTACTATTTAGCCAATCGAGATTTTCAACGATTGCTTTCACTATTTAGTAGGTAGCTAGCAATTGTCTCTCAAGTGTTATTGTCTTGAGTTGCCTCTTCTGTCTTACACGCAATTCAACGAGAATCAGGTGGAGTACTCTCCTGTCAAAACTCCAGTCGACAGTAATCTTACCCAGCTGATAGTATTTTACCGTCAACTTCATTGAATGACGTTCTTTGGTTCAAAATTCTCCTGAGCCTTCGTACTAAAATACAAATCTTGCTTACACCTGAAATATACGGCAATTTGCTAAAACGAGAACAATTTATTCAGAAATGGTGAGTTAGCACACTTCAAAATACCCAACGAGCGTAGATTAGAAAAGTGAATCTATGGATTAAAAGAAACAGTAGAAATATAAATGTATATTCAGTGTAAGTACCGGTAAACAGGTAGTGTTGATGAGCCTCCGGCGGTACTCCGTAGCTCGCTTGACATAGTTGCCAGGTTGCAACATTCTTCTAATAAACCCTTGGCATACTTCTTTACTTTTCTCAGCGCGTTAAGGGGACCCATCAACACAATCCCATTGTTGAATTGTTCAACACGTACAGCCATGGCGCCTGAGCTGGGATTCAGCACCTACAAGAGGTACAAGTCGGGCACGAGGGAATTCACATCATGGCTTGCACAAACGGCAAAATCGTTGAGCGCGGACGTTCTTCCTACCATTCCTCTAGCTGGCAAGAAGGGCATAAATGGAGGGAGGAAGCGCAAAGCTAAGAACAAGAATGGTAAGTTTCACGCTGTGTCTTACTTGGGAGTGCGCGAGAGTAAGTCTTCCTCATGGTAGATACCTTGCTTATCAACTGTCTAGAAAACGGCAATTCTGTGAAAGCAAATAGTCATGGGGACTACGAAATTCAGATTGCCGACTTTCTTCCATTGGCTCAACTCATCGCTGATTACGAAGTGCCCGTTCCCGATCACATGTAAGAATCATCCCTTGCTCGTTTTCGTAGATTGTTGTTTGGTAACTAACTTGGACTTTGCAATAGATATAACCTTCTTGGAAATGTCATTATGTTGCGAAAAGAAGCCTCAGCTTGGCTTCGTAGTTCAGAAGGCCAAGAAAGCCATCCTGCTATTGGCGAAAATCACGACCATGACAATGATCACGACCACGGCCATAAGCATTTCATCAGTGTTATCAGCCATGTCAAGAATATTCTGAGAAAATGTGTTGGCTCTAAAATTCACGAAAAGCAGAAAGATATTTTTGATGAAGTCCAAAAAAGTACCACTAATATGTTCGAGAAAATAGGTGTGGAAGAGACGAAGACTGAACCCGACCAACCGGTGAAAACACCGATAACGACCGTTAGCACTGTGACTGCGGTGCAGACTCAAGGGGCAAAGTTTGATATTGCTGGACATGACGAGGTTCTCTTCGCCTGTATCTTCTTTTTCCAGGACTTCCATTCCACCCGCCTACTGTTGCGGGAAGCTTGGAAGGATTATCGAGACGGTGAAGACAGCTTGATGGCAGTATCCTTGATCACTAATACTGCTATTGAACTCATTCAACGAGCTGTAACAGAACTACTCACGGAGATCAATGGACGACACGAGCATGCTCCCACTGAAAGAAAATCTGATACATTGGGTTTACTGCCATGTGGCTATGAACGTGGATGACTTCGAAGAGGAAGGTGATATAATCAACATGGCCAATTATGGACAAGCAGATATCCTTTGTAAGATTACCGATCTTATTTTGGAAGAATGGGTTGCAGAAACTAGCTGGAAACAGCTAGGTTTTGTGAGTCCGGATGATATATTAGAGAGTAATTACGACGAGCTGCACCCGAGAGATCAGATCATACATGACAGGATTTTCTCGGCGCATATGCTGCAACATTTACATAACTTTACAGTACTCAAGCTGCAGCTTCCTGCAATGGATAATATTACAACAGGAATTGCAAGTATCGAGGCAGACCGTAACAAAACGATACCCTTGTGGTTTACGTTGGCCTATCAAATACTTTTGGATATTCGCCACGTCCTTGGGAACAGAGGTGCGGAAGCTTTTAGTGACCTTCAAGAGTCGGGTTCTGAAATTTCTCTTGGCGTCAAGAAGTACTTCGATTTCTCACGAACTATCACTGGCAAATCTAAGACCTGGCATACCGATAACGATCCTCAAATACGAAAGTTGCCCCAGTTCAACAAGGATTGGCTACAGCGAGATTTTGTTGTCTTTGCCATCAAAAAGCATGGCAAACAGAGACCCATGGCTTTGGATTTCGATATCATGTGTCCTCCTTATTTTCTTCTCAAGAATCACCCGCTACTTTGTGGATCGCTGCAATACTGGATGCATCATTGTCACCGCCAATGGCAAATAAGTCTTACAAATTGTTATGATTCTATATTAGCCTGTGCGCACCTATACAATGCCGCAAGACAATCCGGCTTCTTCACACAAAATTGGACAGAGATGGATCAAGTTGTCCACATACATGGAGCACAACGAATCTTTATCGGTGCAATACCTACCACGTACCGTGATTTCTTCACGAGATTTCAGATGGTGTTGGGCGCAAGTGCCGTTAACTTTGCCGGCAAAACAAGAGCCGTCATGGACGGAAGGCGCCAACCAACGCAATCAAACAAAAGCCTAGGAGCTAGACGCTTACGAAAGACCCTACCGATTCACGATGTCTTCGAAGGTCGCTACACGAGGTTAGAAAAACAATCCGATCTATCCGTTCACAAAATCGATGCACTCATCGCCTCCATGAAACCCAGTCTCCATGACCATTTGGTCCAGCCCGCAAACACGTGGACAAGCACTCGAAAAATCCACACCAACGACCTCCTCATGATGCTGCGCCTTGCGCTCTCAGAGAATATCCCGGAACTGCATTTCGATTACCTTTCTCTCCACATCTGCTGCGCCAACTTCCTCAGTCGTCTTCGGAGTTCTTTCATCGCGAACGCCGACAATGATTTTGATAGTCTTTACCGGGCCGTGTCGAGAGAGGATGCTTCTAGAGCTCTGGAGCTTGGTCTTAGCCAGCCTTCTTTGGCACTGATATTGCGGGATATCATGTTGGTGGATGATAAGTCTTTGGCGTTGCATCTTGTTAGTTCGATTCTGTTGGTGCATCCGGATGCTTTGAAGGCTGCTGGGGGCTCTTTCAAAAATGCCGAGCTTTGGAGTGGTGTGTTGACTTGTAGTGGTGTGAACCTTAAGGTTGCTAGTGATAGTCTTGCGATGTTCTTGGATACTGGGGATCGATAAAGATCAGCGAGAATCTGATCCAATGAGCATTTTCATATGCTGAAGACTGGATTTTTGGATCCTTCTGCCCCTGACTAGAAAAGAACTTGAAAGAATACTACCCATACTACCCAAATGCAATGGAAATTAATGCTCGAAACTTTGTGCAGTTTGCTCAGTCATTTAAAAGTATTTGGACTGCTAAAGGGGCACAAAAGGCAATTATCCTGAAATATTCGCATCTTCGTTTTAATTACCTATGTCTCCTGTAGAATCTCGTTTTTGATTAGGTGCATGTAAAATAACAGCAATATCTTTTAGCCTTGTTAGGACTTTGTAATAGATTAGTTTTCCTGCGATGACAGATATCGCTTTTCAGATGGACACTTGCGTGAAGACATCTTCTGGCTGTACTACTGGATCGTTGGTGGCCACGAGCTGATCGTCGTCGAAATTTCCGGGAGGCGCAGTATCAAAACCGCAAAGAGAAACCATGGGCGGTCCTGCAGAAGATAAGCTCGACTGTAAGGTCACCACCAGAATCGCGCTCCAAAGTCTTCGTCGTATTTCGAAAAACTGTCCCTATAGGTAGGCGTGCAGGATCTCGATGTAGACCTAGGAGGACTGCTTTCTTGAACACTGTTCCGATCGAAATCCATGTCGAGTCTGTACCGGCTCCAACATTTTCCTGGGCAATCAAAAGAAGTAGATGTGTCAGAATTTATATATCTAGCCGTGACTTGAACTTGGGCTCTGAAATCCAAGTTACTGCCTCATAAACCAATTGGACAGCTGAGCCTCGCAATGAAAATTGCTCGTCGATGTAACTGCACCAATAGCAAGCACTCGACTAGTGCATCAGCGATCACTCTGGAGGGTAAATCAGACGTGGGTGGTGAGGGCCATGAAGGTGTCCGCCGGGCTATGATGACCCTGGCCAAGGATTTACGTCTTTCCATTCCTCTCCAGGTTGCCGAACTACCTTCCAGTAGATGGGGCTCAATGGTCTCCCAGATCTCTTGTATCTGATTCTCGTGAGTCCACTAATTCAAGGAACTTCAACCATTAACAGAATATAAATACTCACTATGAGTACTCCATTTACTGCCCAATGGCTACAAGCGTGTCTTATGAGCGATGCTGAGGCAAATAAATTCAGGTTGGCCGGTGGAGCGAGTCTCACAAAGAACATGGAAGGTCCCGCCTAGAGAAGAGCTTGTCTGCTCGATGCTTGCGTTCGAAGTGGTCGAGAGGGGAGAATCTATGGTTTCTAGGCTTGATTTCGACAACTGGTCTTCAAGCTGGCGAAGCCTAAGCTTCAATTTCAACGACTCCGCGTGTTGGACAGATAGCTGTCTGGTAGGCTTCGGTAGTTCTGTCATGTCGGCAATGTGTGAGCTTGACGAATGACTGGAACCATCAGTAGGTACTGATGCTTGAGATCTTGGAGCCGCTAAAGCAAGTTCGATTGTTTGATTGCGAGAAGGTGAAAGAGGATGATTGGGATTCTCATAGATACAAGCTCCGCTTCTAGCCCGCCGACAATTGCAACAGGGTGGACCTTGCGCTTCCTACAGAGCGAGCATGATCTATGTTCTAGTCGTCAGCGACGTATATCAATAAACGACAGTTCTCAGTTGGTCGTCTATCGTCCATAAGTCCAGGCATGGCTATCCTACGTCACGTGAGCCGGTGTACTTTTCTGTTCAAGAGAGATCGATGTGTCGCAGATAATAGGTTGTTCCTTTCCTTTCTTTTGTCAACAGCCAAGTTTAGAATGAGTGTAATGACTGAGTTTGAAGTAGCCCGTCTGCTTGTCTCCATCGTGCAGAGTACAACGGATGCCTATCTCCAAGCCCGACCTTGAGTATACATATATCCGAGTCCAAGTCTGACAGGCAAGGTATCTCCGACACTTGCCCGCCACAACGCATGCCAGCGGCACGTACTCGAGTACTACAGTATGTGGCAGTAACGCCTATCACCCTGGGTCAACGGGCAGGGCCACTACCATCACTTTTGGTTACTCGTACCAGGGCAGCCTTGCCACTTTCGAGCCGATTGTGATGGCCCTGGAGGAATAATTTGTGGTACTCGCTTGTCGCTCCCTCACGTGACCTACCCTCCCTAGCACTTGGCTCGGCTAGATAAGGCCGCAGTTTGTATCTAGCTCTCTTCTCTTCTTTTTTCCTTACCTTCAAAACTTGATCTTTAGAATAAACCAATATCTAAAGATAAAATTCTTTTTCTTTGTTCACGACCTTTCTATTATAGAGTGAAATTTGCAGTTAATAGCGAGTGAAAGAAGCAAATCGTCAGGTATAGATGACTAAATATTTATATAGAACAATTTTTAAGAAATGAATAGTTGAGGAAAAGCTCCAATAAACAAGTAATATCTTCTTATTCTTGAGTTGAGTATATCCCACACTGTCTGTATACTATCGTTGATTTCTCCACGTCCCTGGCTGGCTTTCACACCCATGCTTCCCAGCTCCGAGCCCTTCAGGAGACACCACCGCTCTGAATTAAATGTCCCAGAGGTCTTACCTTGGTGTAATACATCACTATAACGACGTTAGCGAGGATGATTTTGTGGAATACGTTGCGGATAAACTAGCTGTTGCGGCGAACAACGATCTTTAACATGGTGCTAGGATCAGCATTCACGACAGTGACTTTACTGAGGGCTAGGTCTTTTCTAAGGCGCCTCTGAAGTTCACTCCTACGGTTCTACGGCGTTAGAAGGTCCTATTCTCCTAGTACGTGTGTCTTGGGAGAAGAGAGGAAAGAACCTACACCATCATTAATATACAGTCTTTTGTCGCTCCATACAGACGCAAGCTACCGTTCATAACTGGATCATCTGCAGTCATTCTCCAGGAGCCGTCAGCGATATCATCAAGACTCTTGTGGATCAACGTCTTCCAGTTATCATCTGGGTAGCGCCAATCGATAATGGGATTAATGTTTTCCATGCGCAACAATGAACAGAAATACGACGCGCCCAATCTGGGATTCAGACTTCGCGACAATAGTACCATAAGCCGCCAATGACCTGGATAGTTCGCTGCGAAGCTGCGCTCAAACCCTCCCTCAGATTTCTTGGTCCACGTTTGCTGTTGAAAATCCTGGAATTCGGTATCTAGCACAAGCGCGCTGATGGGAGGCCTTTATTTCTTCGCTATGCGTTCGTTCATCGCATGCCAGCTCTGCTTGCATCTGAAAGTTAGAACTGCAAGCTGTCTTCTAGTACCTCTGAGAAGGACCTGACTATGCTAATGGATTCTGTGTCCCCCAACTGTTTAAAATTCAAGCCATCGACAATCCCCATGTTCCTGGCATGGAGGTAACGACTTTGCCTGCACATTCGGCACTTATTTAACGCCCAGGGGTGTCCAAAGAGCAAATCCCAAACCCACCAGATTCCAAATCAAGCTATCCGATCTATTCAAGTGGCCCTTGATGCTAGCGATCCATGAGCAGTTTGCTGTTAAAGCTATCACCAAGTCAAGCAACGACTACTACTTACACCGAGCGCGTATGGAGGCAACAGCACAAATTGTCACGAATGCATTGCTTCCCATACATATACCCAAACCCGCACTCGCGACCCCAAACCAGACCACCAAACCTGAGCTGTGTAGAGGCATCAAGCCCAAGTCAAAGTTCAAGCACCATATGCAGGCAGCGGCCGGGATAAACACGACGCTGAAGTTATATCTTTGCTTACGCTAGTGCTGATATCGATGCCATGCTGCGCGATTGCCAGACGTAGGAGGTCGAAGTTACAGTCATTGTGGTAGCACGAGTTGCGTGGGCGGTATGTCATAAAGTAACTGGGCGTCCTTCAAGTGAGCACTCTGTGGGTTTATGGGGCGAGAGGTATGGCCAGAGACAAATTGAGGAGCTGACGCAATGATGCCCAGGTTCATGATGGACAAGAAAATTAACGGAAAATACATTACGTAAGTATAGATCAACCCACTACTATAGAGTATTCCATGAAATTTAATCATTTTGGTTAAACAGAATAATTAGCCGAAAATTGTGGGACTGCTGAGTGACTGATTCTGGAAGACATCAAAGAGACATGTTGAAGATAGAAAGATATGAAAGGTTCCTTGTGATTACAGGTTCAATTGATTGTATGACATAACTAAAGTGGCATGACGAGGTTTTACCAAAATAGGTCACAATTGACACTATTTACTACGCACATGCTTTGCTTGATTGATACCTACTGAGGAAGTTGAATGCCAAGTGCCAATTCCACAAAACGATCCCGCAATACTCCACTTGGTATCATCGTAAGAGCTCTCGCCTTGACTTTATCGCAAACTACCGTCTCAAAGGCAGCGACTAGTTCGTCAATGGTCAAGCGCTGTTGATAATCTCCTAGCAGAATGTCGCGAGCTACATTTTCCGCCGCCTCCTTTTCCTCGTCTCTTGCCTTGAGTTGTTCTTTGACCTCTTTTAGTTCCCTTTGCATCCCCTCCAGAACATTCGCAAATTTGTTTAATGCTGTATCAACATCATCCTCGGATACACGACCTCGTTTTCTCGCTGGCATCTCGGCTTCCATTCTAACAGATTCGTTATCATTCTCCATCAGGCGTTCATCTGATTTTGTGCTCTTTCGCTTCTTGACGATTCGTCCGCTGGTGTATGCTGATTTTCTCGGCTCAAAATCCTTCCCAATCATGGCTTCCAGGAGATCGCGGTGGACGAGTTTCATAGACTTGTGCCATTTTATTTGTGGGTTGGACTTCATTCATCAGCATAATATCTACAACCAACGAGAGAGAACAAACCTTCGCAAGAGTATCCCACAACTCATCGTCGCCCTCAAACAACTCCTTTTGCTCGTTCCACACCATGCCCTCTGTCCCTTGTAATACAAGGAAGTCGCCCCAGTAGCTTACCAAGGATCCATATTTGTTTCTGCAGTGTGCAACACTTATTGCCTTCTTTACTGCGTCCCCTTCAGGAATAATATCTACAACCTTGTCGAGAATACAAGACCATGCCTCCTCCGTGAATCTGCCATTGCGAGTGTTGTTCGTCCTTCCAAGGTTAAACTGTACGTAGCACTCCTTAAGAAGACCATCTTGCATCTTTGCCGACCAAGTCATTCGCGAGAACTTCTTTCCGTCATCGTTTGCGGCGGCGAGGGGACTGGGTTCGGCTTTGCTGGTTGCTGTCTTGGGTTTTGTGCGTGTTCCTGTTTGTGTTTGTGATGGAGTTGCTACGCTGGAATCCTCAAGAGAATCGACCGGATTGTGATCAGGGACAATAGGTGATTCTTGGGAGTCCGCCATGTTGTGTTGAGGTTGTTTGTTTGCAGGTGCGATTGAAAGAGAATCACAAAATTCAACTGGATTAAATAAGATAAAAAAGCAAAACCTTCAATAGTGAATAACCAGGCTAGCAAAAGGAGCCACTTGCGTAATTCACGTGCCCCAGCGCAAGACTCAACACAACCACTCATCTCGGTTACTGCAGCTCGCCAAGAAAATCTATCAACACTAGGACAAAAGCCCAAAAAAATAATCCAAAAGTCAACCAAAAGAACAGCAAAACTCAAGGCCGTACCTTCAATCCTGTTTTTTCAAGGAGAAGTGCTAGGCCTATAGAAAATCTCAGGGATAGGGGCAGGGATTTTTAAAGTTAATATGCTTTGACGGCGATGTGTACCGCTCACACCGGTGCCCAACTACATTAGCTAATCCTGGGTTCGGTGTGAGATGCTGGAAAACCTGTTATTTGACTCTATAAAGTTTTGTGGGCTAGGTTGCTCTGGTGGGAGCATAGCACCAATGAACATGAGCATTATCCTAGCCCAAAGGCCAAAATCAGGTGCCCTAACCGGGGTATCGGCGCGATGGGGATACTTGGAGTGAATAGGTGCTTCTCATCTACATCTGTCGGGATGTTACATACTTATTCTGCTTGAGGTTCTCCAAATCCTTTCTGCCAGTTATCTCGATTCATGTTAATCCCATATTTCCACGCAGATGTGTTTGATGCGGAGTGGTCGAAAGATAGCAATAAGGGCATCTCGGAAGTGAGTTTATGACAAGGCACAGGAATCCTGTAAGGAGATAACGAAAGATGTGTCTTATGATAGGAAGAGGATTCATAAATCAATAGAGCTGACGACCGAGCGTCTACCGTAAACATACTTCTACGACTCGAACTAGAGGTTTACTCACAAGGGTTGAACTACATCTAAATTTGCAGTAGTCATTTCTCCCCAAAGTTGAGTCATGATAGTACGCTTGACTTAAGTGTTAGTCATGTGAGCCTCAAAGCCTCAGTTTCCGTCAATTTATCTCTTATATAGTTGTAAGACAAGTCTTCAGTGGTAGGCGCAAAGCTTGCTGAGAACTTCTAAGCGAAACCTTTTCTATCTAGGAGATTTTACTGAAGAGCGACAAGAGCTGTAGGACCTGTTAATTTGGGATTGAATCTGCAATTGAATCTGTCAATTGATCTACAAATGCACACGTCCTACGGTGTATATTATTACGTTGCTTTAATCTCAACCTTGCTACATTTTATCATGCCTCTGCCATAAATACCCTACCAGCCTTTTTCTTAAGCCATAATTCATCTATACATGACATGAAGAACGAACTATCTTCTGACTCTGCTAGAGATTTCCAACTTCACTGTTGTGATGTAAAGAATTTCTCTGAATCCATGCAAGGAACATTGAGCTGTTGTTCAGTCATAGACTGTGAATAGTAACAACACGCCTAAAATGCGGAAACTATCGACGTCTTGTGAATAACAGATCTTGGAACTCTTTTATATAAAGGCCTCTTACAGTTTGATCTTTTCCAACAACCTCATTAAACTATGTATCTTCCGCTCTCGCTGTACCAAACAACCAAACTTTGAAGCTGCTATTTTGAGCTCGCTCATTATGCCTACAAATCTTACAGATCTCCCTCAGGAGATTCGCGATATGATCTGGAACGAACTTTTACTAGATGACACGGAAAATCGCCTAAAACACCGAAAGATATCAACTCAACTCTTCCAGGTCAACAAAGCGATCTCGGCTGACACACTTGCATTCTTCTACCGCGAAAATGCATTCGTACTTATCGAGGACATCGATACCAGGACCGGATGTTTTCTGAGTCACCTTCTAGATTCAGCTCTATTGACCAAATCGCGATGTCATATGACATTTCTATTACCGGACATGGAATTCCCACCAAAAGTCGCTTTAAGAATAAAGCTATTGCAAGGGTATAACAAGGCGGTGATGGGAGGGGAGAACAAATGGGAGGAAACAGTGGACCGGAGGTCTAAGCAGAGGGTTGTGCAAGTCTTGATGCCAGGAAAGTATCTTCCGAGATTGATTCAGACGATAAATTGTACCCGATCTCCTTTTTACTATGTAAAAGATTATGTGGGACCTCCTATCTTCGGAATGAAGCTAGATTTCGAGACCGAGCTTGAAGAGTATTACCAGGGAAATGGGGTGGCACAGCGACTTGTAGATGGTCTAAAAGGTCTTCTTCAATTTCAAGGTTACGATTGGTATAGTAATTGGCGTGGCTTCAATTCTGCAAGATTAATCACGGGGCCTACTTTCAACACCGAATTCACGATCACGGGGTTAGACGACAAGCTCGCTACTGAACTTCTACAAAATTCTGACCTTCCAATGTGGACAAGAGGAGATGTAATCGCGAAATCAAAGCATCTCATTCAGCAAGCCAAAACCCACGAAGCCCGCGGCGACTACGCAGAAGCATATCTCGACCTCTACGCAAGTCAACTCATGATAGGCCACCATAAAGTCCGTGGATTTATGAACGCGAACCTTCCAGCATGGATTGGGCTTGAAATCACCTCGATACTTTTCGATATCCTGTTTGCGTACAGCGAGCTGGCCTGGAACCTGCGTAGCGAGTACCGAGAATTTTTCCTTCGTCGATTTGATGTCGAATCGACTGGAGAAATTTCCAGGGCATTCGGCAAAGTCATGCGTAATTCCCCACGGCACCCCTATCTGAGAGGGGATCGTGCTGACGAAGGGCATTTGAAGGGATCCACGCTTGAAGATTTAAAAGCGAGAAGGTCAACCCTTTTTTTACGATATTCTCGTTATGCTCTCTCTATAGGAGACTTCTCTAACACTGTGAACTATCTTCGTTTGGCCCTGGCAAAGGACCTGAGAATTTAGAACTCCAGGGAATGAGCAAGGAGCTTGAGGAAACATCCAATTATGCAGATCTCACAGTAGAAGACCTAGACATGCTAATAACGAATATACGTGAAGAGGCTCTTGAAGGGATGCTAGAGAGAGAAAGAGAGTCAGGGAATTTTATAACGGGGACGAAATTTCTGAAAAACGGGCTATTTCGGAATTTCTTTATCCACCGAAACGACACCTTGGCTAATTCTCTCTACCTATACCCTTAGATAGACTAGATACAAATACATTTATGTTTGGTACTATATCAAAAACTACTTAAGGTGAACTTCTAGATCATCTCTGAGGAATCCTTCCTACTGTAAGTTAACTGAAGAATCCTTGGAGAGCTCCTGGCTTGAGTCAGCCTGTGACTCACAAGCAAATTATTACTATGAATTAGTACTTGGTTAAGAGGTAAAGTAGCAATGGTAAAGCATTTACATAAAGTACTTCAGAAATGATAGGGGAATAGTAAAGAGGGTTAGGAGAATTTAACAACAAGAATATAAGGCCTGAAGAGGACTTCCTTATAAGCTATATCAAGATTATCGTGATAGATTAAATTTATATGAGAATAAAGGGATCTGTTAACCTCTAATCAAGTGTCTTCCCATCAGAATGAATTATAGTACCATATCGACCAGTAATACTTGGTAAAGAGGATAAATTACATAACTGCTAAAGGCTCTACAACAACGCCGGGTAGGCCCCCAAAACATAATATTCATAACTGCCATCCGCCCAGCCAAATATCTGTACTCCATGTATATAAACAGCAATTCACATCCGATAAGAGTCTTTGCGACAGCCTGCCAAACTGCAGTAGCAAATCAACCCTCTCTTTCCACACCATAGTACCCCGCAACACTGAAGCTCAAAGCCTCCCGGTCCCACTTCAAGGTAACATTCTATTTAACAAGCTTTAAGTATCCATATCGCATCTGCTAGACAATTAGTCCAAACCCCATACACCACATAGCCAAGCTCCCTCAGACCTACCGAAGCTGTGATGGAGCCTGTAATTCTTTCGAAATCCTTGACCGGGATCCTCTTCAGCTTCCATTCCTTTGTTTGTCCTTTGAGATTGAATAACTCAATGAAGACCGCCTCGGAAGGGACCATGGCGGAATACTCTCATCTCTTTCCTCCAGTTTTGCATGAGGGTCTATAAAGACATAACTGATCAGCTCATGAAGCTAATCACAGATCAAAACAGCAATCAGAAGAGAGAACTTACTGCCACTTCATCTGCTTTCAATCCCACTAGCCATCAGGTCTTCCAGTTTATCGACCTGAGCCCGAAGCTTTCTTGCATCTTCCTGTGCGGCAGCAGCATTCACTGCTAATTCCTTGGCCTGGATTTCGAGGACGTAGTTCACCAATGCTTCCTTGGAGAAACTCTCGAGGTCGTCGCGAGTGAGCTTGGACAGGGAATCGAGTGTGAGTTCTGGCTTTCTGACGGCTGAGGTACGAGCCTTTTTGGCCGGGACTTCGCTAGGACCGGAGGACTTGCGTTTGGGAGGCATTGTGGGAATCTTGAGGTGATGTCGAGAGAAGGAGAAACACTTTCTCAATGTAGTAGAAAAGAAAGGAGAGATAAGGACGTAAGGAATGGAGGATGTCCAACGACTGAAGACTCGAATGGGACCGAGATGAAACTCAACCTCAAAGTCAGATGAAGCTCTCACCTATAGGGAAAGAGCCTTGGGAAGACGTGACGCGAGGCCGTGCGCGTGGTTGAGGCGACGTCACCTGACCTGCTCGCAGCCGAGGATTCCATGCCAGGTCCCAGACCTCACTTCCTCAAGAACTCCTTTTTAGCTTGGCTATCACAACATCACCAATATCTTCCCATATATTTTGTACCACGGGAATCTGGCAATACATGGAGTTTTTGTACTCACGAACTTGGTAGAGAAGCTATTTGTTTAACAAGTCTCTCCGAGGCTCCCACACTTTTAGGTCTAAGTTCTACTAGAGAAGGACTTCTCATGAATGACCAGTGGATTTTCTAATACATACTAATCTCAGAAATCCTCCACGTGGTAAATTATATCTGGTTGTCAAAGTTTGCCACAAAATCTTTTTTTGAGCTTTCAGATGTTCAAATTTGGGAAAAGAATCCACAAGTGGGATCTGAAGCTAACACAACATAGCATGCCATTAGTGGCATTGTATCTGCTCTACTTCTCAACTCTGCGAATCTTATATTTCTTACCAAATATTCATCTGATTGAGTCTGGAGGACAAATACAGTTGACGCCTTTCTGCTAAAGGATTATACGAGTACCTTAAAGTTCTCATGTTTTTCAACGTGGATGCGGTGCCACTACACATTGGTCGTTTTCAAGTGAGACTTTCTCCATTTCTCATGCGTTGAATAGTAGTTTCGTTTGAGTTTCTTGTTTTCCCTTGTTAACTTTGGAGAGTTAGAGAAACAACTGGCAGCTTCTTGGGCGGCGAAACTGAAGAAACTGTCATTGTCTTGAATTTCAATATCAAAAGCCTCTCTGTTGAAAGACTGCATAGCAAAGTCGTAATGCCTGACTGCCAAAGAGAAACTCCAAGCGTTAGTGGTATGCATGTTTTTAATTCACTTAACGCCTTCTCACTATCCTTACAGTTTATTGGATAACACAATGTGTTTCTGCAAAACTCCGGCACTTTTGTAGCGAGATTTCCGTGATGCCTATTAGGTAAGGCAATCTGACGGGAGGGCAAGCCGATAACCCACACAAATATCTCTCATATTCAACCCAATCAGGACACTACACTATCACACTCTGACATACCAGATCATCGGATCGCAGCGAACTTCAAAGCAGCCCATCAGGGGCATAAGCGAGGTATGAGAATCTTATGATATCGGAACCGATGGCAAGGATATATCTCTATCTGCAGAATAGACACTTTGAGAAGGGGACCGAAGGAGTGGCGAAACAAAAGAACTGACTGATAGCCACTGTAGTGTTCCTCTCCCCGTTTCTGCTGTCCCAAGTCCTACCAAGGAGACCACTTTCAAGTCCTCGACCACGAGTCCGAGGTCATCTATGGTATCACCGCGCTCCTCGCAGCTTTCAGTCCCGAACGACCAGTCGCGGCTCCCTCTCCAGTCGAATCGGATCACCGCAGCACGTTCATGAGAGACCTATACCTCCTGCCTATCTCACTTCAAAAGTAATCATCGAAACCTTGAGCCAATCTTGATACACATCGCTAGCGCATTGTGTAGCGAGAACCATGTTCCACAACTGGTCACGGTACTCTAACCGACCAACACCACGATATCTCTACAGAGTTGACCATCCAGGGCCTACTAGCTTGAGCAACATTCAAGGCGACGAACTCCGAGCTGCTGGATACGCGAAATCCCTTGTGGAATGGGAGGTCCATTTTCATCTGGGCGAGCCAAGCACCTTTTTGCGAACAGTCGAGAAGCACCTCAAATGTGATGACACTCCAAGTATCTTTATCTCCTGCTTTGAGGATCTGTTTGAGGCCCTCAATTGGCTCCTTACTGCACACCAGGTTTGGCCAGGAGAGGTAAATCTGCTGCGAATCGACCTCCAGCACCCCTTCTTTTCGCAACCTGTCTATGGCGGTGGAGGCGGTCCGCATGCATATAGAGTCCAAGATATCCTTGACTTGCCTCAGAGACATAGGATATTTGGATGGTCGGAACTATTGCAGCAGAATGCAGCATTTCGGAACCAGCGAGAACTTCAACCACTTCTCCCGTTTCCGCAAAACTCGGAGTGGTTGATTCATTGGAACGTACATCAAGGAGCGATTAAGTTGATTCCCGGTGAAGTTCTCATTGATATGAGGACCCAAAGAGAAGGAGTTATGGGATTGGAAGACCGTGTGTACTTTGATGATCCTAGTAAGTAAAGTCTGATTCGTCAACCGAAGGATATTCGCTAACTGAAGAAGTGTATGGCTCATTACATTGGCTCCAAGGTGAATCTGAACTCACCCAGATACACCGATGGTCCGAGTGGAACCGGAGTCTACAATGGCTGAACCAACTGATCCCTCTGCAACAACCGCTATCCCCACAAGCACAACAATGGCTCACAATCTTCGATGCGATGAATGCCTCCGCAGAGGTACCCCCGGATGCAACAAATTAGCTCCTTGCGGACCTTGCATCGCTCAGAATCTCTTCTGCGTCTATGCTGAAGATGGGGACCAATCTGAGATGG
This sequence comes from Hymenoscyphus albidus, assembly GCA_911693285.1. Lineage (NCBI taxonomy): Eukaryota > Fungi > Ascomycota > Leotiomycetes > Helotiales > Helotiaceae > Hymenoscyphus > Hymenoscyphus albidus. The sequence continues at coordinate 11,198 of CAJVRM010000302.1, read as the reverse complement.
CAGGATTGGTGGTGATGGGTGGTAACTCTGCTCAGAACTACTCGATGGCTAGCCAACTTCCCCAGACACAGTCCCTTGACGCGATGCCGACTCCCAGCTTCTTTCTGCCAAGCGGCTCTTTGCCACAAAATGATCTCTTCGCCCAAAACGACTTCTCTCTTCAAGAGAATGCCAGCGATCGCTTTTCACCAGACCTTCTCACGTCTCCAACGTTCCCAAATAGTCCGCTCGTTCCAGGCGAACAAAGTGGACTAGATCAGTTCCGACAACCAAACGAATCCTTCCAACACGCTTTTGAGGGAGAACAATCCACATTCACATCAGGTTCACCCAGTATACCAGCACAAGTCCCAACTCCAGCCCAACAACCCAGCCCCGCACCCCGAGCAAACCCCCCATCCCTCCCCAATATTCAAGTGGCAGCAAGCCCAAGTAATACATCCAATCTCAATCTTCTCATTCAATGCGGCCACCGAATCAAGATCCTCGAGAGAATATCCCAACTCGACAGCCTTTCCAGCCTCCCACACAGCGGCATCGTACAACCCGAACGAGCAGTAATGAACATCCAAACCATGGTTGAGTACGACGTGCGACTCGGAAACCTCGAAGCTGGGTTCGCTCAACGTGGATTGCTGAATAGTGAAGGCGCGTTGCGTGGCATCCATGGGTTTCACAGCCATACGTTGGGACGCTTGGATTCTCGACTTAAGGACCTTGAGGCGGCGATTTTTCGACGACAGGCTCAGTTGTTTGGTGTGGAATGAGGGAACTGGTAGCGTAGGAACGTGGGAATTGGATGGTGGACTTGCTGGCGACCCCTTTCTCAACTGCTTTTCAAGGGATTGGGTTGCGTGGCATGGATTATACGATTCGTCGTCTTGCCGAGCAAGTCTGCATACGTTCTGAGATTGGTCAGACTATTATTTCTTCACATTTCCTTGTTTCCTTCTTTTCCCCCTTTCTCTCTGTCCATTAAGCGAGACAGCACAAGCACCTTTGGTCGCGCATCAAGCATGGAGGGAGAACTACACAAAACGGCGTCTGGAGCACAAATCACTTTCTTTCTTTCATTCTTTCTTTTAGGGGGCAAAAATACGATTTGATTACTGGGAATACTATGATGGCGTTGTGGAGACAGCAATAGGAATAGCATCTAGGTAGCGAGGTAGAGAAGAGTACTAATTCTCTGATAATTGAATACTAGTTGTGTATTTCTCTTTTGATAGTGTAATGAATGAAACATGAGACAAAATTGTGAATTCCTTGTAATACCGTGCCCTGCTTCCTACTTGTTTCTTTTTGAACTCGCTAAATTCCTAGACTTAGCCACTAACACACCACCTCACCTAGCAGGAATACAGATACTCCTGTCTATAGCCTTAACATCCTCCACTTCCTCCAATAATCAAGCCCTCTCAAACACCAAACATACAAACCACCCTTCCAGATTCATAAGCCCTTTCAAGTGCAGTAATCAAATTAACTTTCACCAACATTATTGAGTAACAACTTCTTACTAACTATGTATAAGAGGAGTATAGAAATAACACGTTTACATACAACAGAAGAGATTACCAGATTTCACTTCTCTTATACTTAACTTGGTAATTCTAGCTGTAGTGTATATATAGGATGTACATTTAACGTGGTTTATCAGCGAGTCGATCATATCACCGAGTCGATCACTTTTCCTTGGCACTACCTCCTCAAACTTCAACACACGTTTTCTTCAACTATTTACCATGGAAATTCAAACTCAAGAAGCGCGAATTACTCTAGCTATCGAGGCTATTCGGTCGTCCAAAAAACTAAGCAAACGCTCTGCGGCAAAGATCTACAATGTACCATATACGACTCTTTCCGACAGAATGGCTGGCCGAACCTACCGCCCAGATTCTCAAGCCAATTGTCATAAGTTGACTGAGTTAGAAGAGGAAGTGATTATTCGGTATATACTGGATATGGATTCCAGAGGATTTGCGCCCCGGCTCGCTGGTGTAGAAGATATGGCTAATTTTATCCTTGAATCGCGGGGGGGAAGACGCGTCGGCAAGCTCTGGGCCCATCGATTCGTACAACGACAACCAGACCTTAAGACGCGTTTTAATCGCGTTTACGACTTCCAGAGGGCCTTATGCGAAGATCCTGACGTGCTAGGCGCATGGTTCCGGCTAGTAGAGAATATGAGGGCGAAATATGGGGTTACAGACTCCGACTTCTACAACTTCGACGAGACAGGCTTTATGATGGGTGTTATTTGTCCTAGAATGGTTGTTACTCGTGCAGACCGACGTGGTAGAGGCAAGGCAGTTCAGCCAGGCAATCGGGAATGGGCTACAGCAATTGCCTGTATTAATGGGGAGGGCTGGAGTATTCCTCCATTCTTGGTAGTTCAGGGCAAGAACCATCTCTCCAACTGGTATACCGACGGCGGCCTCCCACCTAACTGGGTTATGAAACCGACAAGCAATGGTTGGACAAATAATGAAACAGGCCTGGAATGGTTAAAGCACTTTGATAAACACACTACAGCTCGTGCAAAGGGTCTGTATCGAATACTAGTTTTGGATGGGCACGAGAGTCATGAATCGGCTGAGTTCCAAGACTACTGTACGAAACACAACATTATTACTCTTGGACTACCTCCTCATTCATCCCATCTAACCCAGCCACTTGATGTTGGGTGCTATAGTGTGTTAAAACGAGCGTATGGTCGGCAGATTGAGACGTTTATCAAGGCCCATATCAACCATATTACAAAGGTTGAGTTCTTTCTAGCCTTTACAGCAGCATACAAGGAAACAATGACAGTCCTAAACTGTCAGTCTGGATTCCGCGGAGCTGGCCTAGTACCATTTAACCCGCAAGCAGTGCTTTCAAAGCTTGACGTAAGGTTACGGACTCCAACTCCCCCTCGGACGTGTAGTGCCAACTCCCTCCCCTGGGTGTCCCAGACCCCTTCCAACCCAACTGAAGCCCTTTCACAATCAACTCTTGTACGAAATCGTATAGCCTGTCATCAAGGAAGCTCGCCAACTCCACTTTTTCAAACAGTTGCTGCGTTAGCAAAGGGTACAGAGCGAATGGCACATGAGATGACCCTTTTGTCTGCTGAGGTCCGTACCCTTCGCGCTGCAAATGAAGCCCTAAGTAAACGCCGTAGGGCTAAAAAGACTCGTGTCCGCCAAGGAGGGGCACTTATAGTAGAGGATGTACAGGATATGTTAGCTCAGGAGGATGTAGATGAGCAAGTACGACGCGACATGCGTGAGGCGGGGGTTGGTTATAAGGAGGGGCAACCTTCTAGGCGGCGCTGTAGAACTTGTGGAAAAGCTGGTCATAACGCGCGAACTTGTCAAGAAGTTATAGATATATCTAGTTCGTCAGATATAGAGAGCGATAATTAATTTAATATATTGTGGTTGATTTATTTAGGTGTAAAGTTCTGTGCCAAGAAAAAGTGATCGACTCGGTGATATGATCGACTCGCTGATAAACCACGTTAGATATTTTCTTTATATTAAGTAAGCTAGTTCTTTATATAATTAATAAATCTATAAGAAAGAATACTATATATTAGCTAAAAAACATATTAGTAAAATATACCTAGGAGATAATAAGTAAATATTAGATTTATATACTCCTAAGACCTATAGATATACTTATTACTAATATAGGTAAGAACTTTACTTCTAAAGAGTTTACCTTATATATAAATACTCTTAGTATTAAAGTTAAAGCTATTCTTATTAAAGTATATAATTTAATTAAACTAATTAAATAGCACTATAGCTTACTTTAATACAGTTATAATATTTTAATTAAAGAGATCTCGGATTTACCTAAGTGTAACGAATACTCAAACTGGCTAACTAAACTTGGCTGGGTGTTCGCTGGTTGGTATGCTATGATAAGAAGAAGACTATCGGGTTGTTCACTTGGAAGTGAACTCGTTACTTGTATCAAAGATGTCAAACTAATATGATAAGATTGATAACTAAGTTGAGCACGAAGCTCCTATCTAATGGCAGACGTGCCAGTCTTATATAGACGCTTCACTTTCCTGTACTTTGCCAGGACCGCTGGTCGGTCCTGTCGTTCCAGAAGTTCAGACCGATCGTCGGTCCAGTCGGTCCAACTAGTCACGTGATAAGATACGAAGGAAATCCCTGGATCGCTTAGCTGGCCCAAGCGATCCCATTTGCTATAAGAGCGTTCAATAGTGCTTGACTTGTCAGGACGCCGCGGGGTCTTCACTTCTCACGTGACAACACGTGATTCGTGACGCTAAGAATACTATACTATAAATAGTAGTAAAAGCCTTAAATAATACTATTAGACCTAATAAACTTATACTAACTCTACTAGTTTTCGAGGTATATCTAAAAATAGTAGACTATAAGATACTATTAACTATAGTTACTTAGTAATCCGCTATACTTATAAAAGTAATAATAGAAGTACGTAAGATTAAAGTAAGATAATAGGTTAAAGAGGTACTTAATACTAAAAATAGACTTATAAATATAATTAAGGATTTTGTCACGGATGCCAACAAAGGATAAAGTGTATACAGCTTTTGAATCAATTGCTAGAACTAAAACCGTAGGTACGAAGAAATCAAACTAAAGAGAGAAGAGAATCTGAAAGGAGCGAAGTTATTTAAGTTGTTCCAATGCCAAGTCTCGTCACGTGCTTGGCCAAGCGAATGAAATCCTGTCAAATGAAATCCAGCTCCGTCACTTAATGTCACGGATGCCAACAAAGGATAAAGTGCAGAAAAAGCAGGCAGTACAAGCTAATAAGCACCGACGTGCTGTGGACTGGGATGTTGGTGACAAAGTGTGGGTTTCTACAAAGCACTGGAGAAGTGACCGCCCAAGCCGAAAACTTGGAAGCCAGCAAGAGGGACCCTACGAAGTGTTAGAAAAGGTCGGCAAAAGCTACAGACTCGCATTGCCAGGTTCTAACCACGTACATCCTGTCATTCACGCTGACAAGCTGAGAAAAGATCCAAACAACCCCCTTCCTGGGCAACACAACAACCAGCCAGTTGTAGTTGAGTACCACGAGGGTCCAGAATACGAGGTTGAAGAGGTAATCGCATCAAGGAAGCGTGGCATGTATCGGATAGAGTACAGAGCAAAGTGGACAGGTTTGGATTACGACGAAGTCTGGTACAATGCAAGTGGATTCAAAGGAGCGCCTCACAAGCTACAGGAGTTCCACACAAGATATCCAAAAGCAGTTGGGCCTCCCAAGAATCTGGCCTACTGGCTTGAGTGCTACGAAAAAGGAGTAGAACCCGAAAAACGACAAGACGACGACTACAGACTTATGCGCTCGGGACGAGCTTCTTCGGAGGGGGGGGTGATGTGACGGAGCTGGATTTCATTTGACAGGATTTCATTCGCTTGGCCAAGCACGTGACGAGACTTGGCATTGGAACAACTTAAATAACTTCGCTCCTTTCAGATTCTCTTCTCTCTTTAGTTTGATTTCTTCGTACCTACGGTTTTAGTTCTAGCAATTGATTCAAAAGCTGTATACACTTTATCCTTTGTTGGCATCCGTGACATAACCTTTACTCGGTGTATATATCTAATAGTCGAATACAATACTATTCTATTTATATTAACACTTTGTCTAGACTCTCTATTAGAGTTAAACTAACACATATATAGTAAATGAATAAAATGAAATAATCTAAGGATCTAGTAATATTTTAGTTTCGAATAGTATTTCTTATAATAATAACAAGTATTCTATAACTTTAAGCTACCAGTATCTATCTAACTATTCTCGGAGGCGAGACTCTCTCTATAGTACTCGTAAGTAGCTAGGATTACTGTAATTAGTTCTATTTTAGCGCTATCTAACTACTTAGATTATATCCTACAGTAGTGCCAGGTCACGTGGATAGTGCGTGAACGTCAGACCGCTGGGGCAACTTGGACAGACAAACAAGATCGCTTAAAATTTTACCAAAAGATTGGACATTAGTACTCAACCAGAATTGTGCTCTGTCGTTCTACAAATAGAGAAAGATAAAAGAGTGTGTTTTAATTCCAGTTCCAACTCCACCAATTCCATCTGTCCGTTCATATCCCTCTACTTCCCTCTACTCCTCGCGTAATACTTTACCAAATACAAACATACGTACGTCTAAAATGGAAAGCTGGTAGGATCCAGACAGGCTAATAGTAAGTAAGGTACTAAACTTTCACAAACCCATCAACATTGAAACATGGATGAAACATTTGGAGGAATTCGTACACGACGCTCCAAGAATAGGGTATCAGTCATTCGCTATCGATCTCTCATCTCTAATATGCACCGCGTCTTCTGTCTCTTGTGTTTTTGAGTCAAGGTTTTCTGGGCAGAGGCTTTCAGCCCGCAGCCTTCATGCTGAAAGAAGATAAACGAGATAAAGAGAGGGTTAGACACGCTAGTTGGTATGGCGTTTCAGACAAATACTGGTTTGGATTTACAGGAAATTTTGCCTTGAGCTTGTTTAGGAGTGTAAAAATTGTAAGTTTTGACGTTGTTATGGGTGTGGACTGTGTAATCCTAGATATTGAAAGTGAGACCATGAAGGGGGAACTGTGAGCTACTTATGGTCTATATATAGCAAAAGAGAGACACAGAGACATGAGTCGGTCCGATTGGTTTTCTTTTCATGGCCATGTATATGAAGTAGTGAAGTGGGAAAGCTAATCTTTCTGTGCAGAATTTTGACAAAGATGAAATTGGCTATGACATTAGGACAAACTGTTTTAATTCTAGAATTATCATCCAAATTCAAGGCTTGTAGGACGTTTTACAAACCCCTTCCCTTCCACTTCTCAAGATTTTACTGACGATCCAAAGGCTTTGAATTAGTGAATTTCAATGAATTGGAGCTGAAAGAAGAAGCACAGCTTATCTCATATGCTAAGCTTTAATCTAACAGGTCTGTCTTTTCGGTTAGCGTAGGCATATGAAAGGGCCAAGCGAAGCTAGAACTTTACAAACAGGGGAGGATTCGGTACAATTTATACCGACCTGATTCTCTTTCCTGACATACCTCAAAGTGAAAGTCTAAAAGAATGGTATGAATTATTTATAGAGCTACAATAGTGACCATGGTAGCAAAAGCCAAAGGACTTGAAAGCTAATAAGTCTCATACGTGATATATCCAGTTTTAACTATTTGAAGTGAAGCTCCTCACTTTTGAATAATGAGCCAGGATAAGCGAAAACCTCCACCTCATACGCCAACCACGCTAGCACTTGCCACGAGGAAATTATGTCCGCAGAAGTAAACCCGCGTGTTGCTAAATCCCGTTGCCCCTCCATCCCCGCCTCCAAAACAACTCCATCCACATACCAACGTTGTCTTCAACATCGTCCTGTCCAAGTCCAAGTCCAACTACCAACCACAACATGGCGGCCAACGACGGTTATGAAACAGAAGTAGCTGCCTGGAATCTGCAAATTGCGGATACTGAAGCACTTTTGGAGGCGCTTGAGGACCCTGATTCACGCGCGGCAGCCCAATTCTATCTCGAAGAACTTCAACACACCAGGACTCTTCTTCAAGATCGCCATATGGGTCAAAGCTTGGCGCAGGCATTCGACAACGACGCTGAACTTTCAAGTGACAACGCCGAGACAAACGAACCAGCCACCGAGCATCACGAAGATCAAGATATGGCTAGTCTCGCAGCACTCGATATCCCAGCTCCGGTCGAAATGGAGGATCTCAACAATCTTATCCCCGAGAAGGCAGACAACACGTGTGTCATCTGTCTCGACGAAAATCTCCCCAGTTCTCAAGCCGCCTTGCGCCCATGTGGCCACGCCTACTGCGGTCCATGTATCCAAGAGCATTTCGACAAATCTTTGCAAGATGAGTCTATTTTTCCTCCCGCTTGCTGCGATCAAGAAATCATTCCCGAAGAGGTCAATTCCTTCCTGAGACGCGGTACAAGACGACGCTTCTATGAGAAAAAGATCGAATTCTTGACACCACACAACAGAAGAGTCTGTTGCTCCAACGTCGATTGCGCCACATTCATTCCCATGGATACCCACGACTTGATCAATAACGACGCTACATGCCAGAAGTGCCACACTATCACCTGTATTATGTGCAAAGAAGCAACCCATTGGGATGTGGAGTGTACGGAAGATCACGCCTTAAACCGCGTTTTGGAGATTGGAAGAGAAGAGGGGTGGAAGCGATGTGAGAACTGCCGTACCATGATCGATCTTGCTCAAGGATGCTTTCATATGATGTAAGTGTTTCTTCATGCCACTTTCTTTCTTCTATCAAACATTCTGACTTCGCAACAGCTGTGTATGTGGCCACGAATTCTGCTATCTTTGCGGCGCGAGGTGGAAGACCTGCCCTTGCGATCAATTCGACGAGGCGCACCTCTTGGATGGCCCTCCCCCCGACAACGAGATCCAAATCCATCCACACGCCTTCTGTAACCCGGCGCGCCGCTGGGGACGTGTTGAGGGGGAGCACATTTGCGAGATCTGTTTCACTACGATGCTGGTGTTCATCCTAGAGTGTACAACGTGTGGAATCCGGGCCTGCCATCGCTGCAGATACCACATGAATCCAGTGCAATAAGGAGTTATACCCGGCGTGGAAACGTGTATATGAGATAAGGGAGATTGTTTCTTTGGTTCTTTTGATGACTTGGGTTTTTTAAAAAAGAGATGTTTACGTATTACAAGGACAAGGACCTCTGATAAATTGATTTTGTTACGAACTTTGTGTGCACTTGTAGTGGTCTTGTTCAGTTATCTTGCGACGTTGTCCCTTTTACTAATCTAGTCGGTTATTTAGCGATGTTACCCCTTTTTCTTTGTCCACTCCTACCTAGCAATTCGGTTGTTTGGCGACGTTGCCCCTTTCTCCATTTGCGCCAAAGAAAAGTGGGTCGGTCGTTTTAAGCAAGAGCTAAATCATGACAGAAAACATATAGCTCTTCTAGATTAACATTTTGTATTTAGATAGAGCATTTTATGTAACCACTATATCTGTTTAATTTCTCGGTACTTATATAGTATATTATAGTCAAATAAACTTCTAGTAAATAAGAAAAATAGTAAATACTTTTTCTATAAGTTATATTTTTAAGTTAATAGAAATTATAATAGTATTAAATATTTTGAAACAATTAAATTCTCTATACTTTTAGTAATTTATTTACGTATTAAACTAAGTTTAATAATCTAAATAATTTTTTAATCTTTAATAAATTAATTCTATTAACTTATTTAAAATAACTAAACTATTTTTAATATTAAGAATTAAAATCGTTTTAGTGTTTTAAAATAATTACCTTAAATATTCTAGAATTTCTATCTAATTAACTTCTTTACTTTAGATAATTAAGGAAACTAATTTAGTTTAAAGTTTATTATAATATATTAAATAGAAATTAAGAGCTAGAAAATAGTATTTGTGACGACACGTACGCAAGGCCCACGGTGTAAGTTGTGGAATCGTAGAACTGTCAATTAAACAAAGATTCTAAGCTGAGGAGAAGAGGAGAGCTCGAGAGAGCTTCGATCTAAATACTTGGTGTGGTGTAACGAATACTCAAACTGGCTAACTAAACTTGGCTGGGTGTTCGCTGGTTGGTATGCTATGATAAGAAGAAGACTATCGGGTTGTTCACTTGGAAGTGAACTCGTTACTTGTATCAAAGATGTCAAACTAATATGATAAGATTGATAACTAAGTTGAGCACGAAGCTCCTATCTAATGGCAGACGT
>CAJVRM010000301.1:0-29259 GCA_911693285.1 Hymenoscyphus albidus | reverse complement strand
GCTTTATAGTACGGGTTATTCACACAGATGGCGAGAAGACGCTAGCTTCTGACTTTGACGGGTACCTCAAAAAGGAAGGCATGAGAGTCGAACGCTCAGCTCCTGACACCCAAGCACAAAACGGCGACTCAGAACGAGCAGGACGATCTATTGCTACAAAAGCAAGGTGTATTCGCATCCACGGAGGCGGTCCACACAACATTTGGAACTTAGCTTGTGATTATACTGCTCAAATACTCAACCGTACACCACTTGAGAGGCTAGGCTGGAAGACCCCATGGGAATACGTCTTTAAAAGCAAACCTCGATACACTCACTTGTATCCATTCCTCTGCAAAGCTTACGCACTTGAGAAACACATCCCGAGGAAGCAGAAACTCAACCCTAGAGCTCAAGTAGGCTACTTTGTAGGCTACGAATCAACAAACATCTTCAAGGTCTGGATACCCTCAAAGAACAACTAGAGACGTCACATTCGACCGAACCTCCTTCTACGACCCTAGTAATACTGAATTACAAGACATACTACGCGAGACAACAGAAGACCTGGTTGAAAGACTTGAAATACCAGCTACTTTAGAGCAAAGGAGTAGGTATAGGAGCATTGAAGAAGCGGCTGTACTTGAAGCAACTACTACAGTACCCCAGAAAGAGACTAATGTAGAGGAACCAACCCAGCTGCTTTCACCCCAAATTACCCCAGAAGCCAGCAGTCAAAACCCACACAATATTAACCTACCAGCTTCACCAGCAACACTTGAAAGTTCTGAGCTCTCTGATCTGTCAGATGATGATATCGACAATCAACTTCCACTTGCTCCTGGCAACCCTGGCAACCATGCCACTCGACNAATATTAGCCTACCAGCTTCACCAGCAACACTTGAAAGTTCTGAGCTCTCTGATCTGTCAGATGATGATATCGACAATCAACTTCCACTTGCTCCTGGCAACCCTGGCAACCATGCCACTCGACGTAATGAGATATACGCTGGTGTAGATTCAGAAAACATCATTCCAGCAAGCACATCACGTACTACACGTACAGCACTGGCTACTCAATGGAGTCCATATAGCTCTTATCACTCAGCCTTTTCCACTGCACTAAAAACTAAACCAACAACTCGCCTACATCGAGACCAGATGCCGCCACCTCCAAAGACATATAGAGAGATGCTACGCCACCCTTTTAAAGACAACTTACAAAAAGCATGTGACCAGGAGATTAACACTCTAAAGTCAAAAAACACCTTCAACCTTGTTCCACAACTAGACAATAACAACTCTCTTCCTTTGATGTGGGTCTGGGCATACAAGTTTGACGAGAATGGGTATATTCTCAAGTTCAAAGCTCGTATTTGTGCAAGAGGAGACCTTCAATGGACAGACCAGGAGACCTACGCTGCCACTTTAGCTGCACAAACGTTCCGTGCAACAACAGCCATTATTGCAGCCTACGACTTAGAAACCCGATCATACGACGTAATCAACGCCTACGTTAATGCCAGATTAAAACAACCAATCAGATGTAAGTGTCCTGAGGGATACGAGCAAAGTGGGTTGGAATGGGAAGTAATCATGGCTTTGTATGGCCTCAAAGAATCAGCCCGTCTCTGGTATGATGATATTGTCAAGACTCTCGCTGAGTTTGACCTCTACCCAGTCCCTGGAGTCCATTGCCTCTTCTCAAATAGCTGGCTTACCCTTATACTGTACGTGGATGACATAATCATTGCTTATCCCAAGGAAAATCAGTCCAAGGTCGACGAATTCGAGAAACAGCTGCTTTCGAGATATCAAATACGACAGCTTGGCGAAGCTACGCACTTCCTAGGTGTACGAATCATCCGGGACAGGCTCAGAAGGAAGCTCTGGTTAATTCAGGACGACTATATTCAAAGTCTTGCAAGCCGATTCAACATTGTTATTACCCGAGTACCACAAACACCACTCCCTACAACAAAGCTAGTACCCTGGGATGGCACAGCTTCTTCTTCTCAAATTACTGGATATCAGCAAAAGGTTGGGAGTGTAAACTTTGCTTCTTGCTATACTAGACCGGATATCTGTAGAGCTGTTTCAAGACTCTCAGAATACCTAACCAATCCGTCGCCTCAACACCTCTACGCCGTTGACCACTTACTACACTACTTAGTAGGAACGTCTTATTTAGCAATTGAATTTGACGGCAACTTCCAAGGCGCGGATTCCTTTCTCTCCTGGAGCGACGCTGCGTTCGCTGACGACGTCGAAACCCGGAAAAGCTCTATTGGATACTGCTTTCAACTATACGGAGGTCCAATACACTACAAATCAACAAAACAACGACATGTGACTACCTCAAGCACAGAGTCAGAGTTTGGGGCTCTTATTGCAACCGCAAAGGAGTTCTTGTGGTGGATACGCTTGTTTAGCTATATTGAGCTACGTATTCAGGACAATCCAAACATCTACTGCGACAACCAACAAACCATTCGTCTCTTACAAAGAGATACTCCAAAGCTTGATACTAAACTTAAGCATATCGACATTATCCAGAGCTGGCTTAGGCAAGAAGTACAGGAGAAGCGCGTTAATATAAACTGGGTCCCTACTACTAGTATGGTAGCCGACGGCTTTACGAAGGAGTTATCACCTCAAAAGCATGTTCTATTCGTACAACAACTACATCTTACAGATATTAGCCAGTTGATACTTGGATCAGGTGACAGCTTTCAATAAGACGCTGTCTCCTGGGGGGTTGTGTTGTGCTGGGTCTACTTTCTCTTTTGCTCCACTTCCTTATTTGATCCACTTATAGTTCTGCTGCCTAAATGCTTCATGTCTGCCTAAACCTTACACTCTTTATATAAACACCTTAGATAGCTACCTTTTACAATGCAATCAATTCTCCATGACCTTCAGTACCCAGTACCCTTTCAACCCAATAGAATCTTTGTTTAATTGACAGTTCTACGATTCCACAACCTACACCGTGGGCTTTGCGTACGTGTCGTCACAATATCTTAGTAAGTAGTTTTATAGTAAATAAGGAAATATAGGAGATATATTATATTCTCTTTTATATAGTAGCTCCTTAATTATTAATACTATAATATTATTATTAGTTATACTATTTAAGCTCTTTTACTTACCTACTTACCTCTCGCGGGTTACTTACTATACTTTAGATTGGTTTTAGATTATTCGGCTATATGTTACGGAGTTGGAGGAATTGGGGGCAGATCACGTGTAGCAGCACGGCACGTGCGTGCTGCTGGCAGCCTGTATATAAGCTTCTGTTCCTCTGGAACTCTCTTCCTTCCTCACTTAGTTGTTCGATCTATATAGCAGTTTCCGTTTGACTCCGTATTTATCACAGCAAGCAGTGGTTCACTCCACACGGTCACACTATATACCTATTTTACTACTAAGTGTTATACTTATAAATAGGCTATATACCTATTTCTAGATAGTTTTACTACTTCCCTTTAAGGACGCGAGGCCGAGAGTACTCATCCTTTGATTATCCTATAAAATAGAGCCTTCTAATTAGTCTATATATAGTCGAAGTACAAGCATTTAAAGCTAGCTAGTAAAATATAAAATAAAAACTAACAATAAGCCTCTTATCTAACGTGTGACGAATAGACGATAAATTGAATACTAAAGTAGTATAGATAGACCATAGTAATAGCTTAGGGAAAATATATAATTGTAAGTTATATGAAATAATGAAATAGGTAGTGAGGCTAGATGCACCAGGTAGATGTCTTCCGTCAAGGAAGTTGCTAGGGAGCTCAATGGGTTGATTAAGCGAAGTAACAGCTGACCTCCCCTTTTCCTTTCAGATTATTAAAGATAAAGTGAATTTTTGTTGAAGACTTGTGAGAGTGAATGAATTTGCTTTTGTTTCCCGAGGTCCCTCAATTCGGGCCGGGAATTATCCGTGCCTCGGCCTGGGCATCTCTAAGCATCACCTGTGCACCTGGGCAGCTCCCCACGGGCAAAGTGAGCGTTGGCTTTAGTTCAAAAGAACTCAAAAGAACACAACTACCTTCCAATCACTTACAACATCCAGTTCTCATTCTCGTAACTTAACTGCATATCCAAAATCATCTCAAGATGACCGAAAGACTCAGCTCCATCCTCAAGCACTTGACTCCTGGCTCATCCGGGTTGTCCTCCATGTAAACAATTCCTCCCCGCTTACTCGTGCTATCAGCACATGCTAATGAAATCTCAACAGCACCTCCAAGAACGCCGACGATGTTGTCATTACTCTCGCCATTCGAACACCATTAGGACGAGCCTTCAAAGGAAGCTTCAAGGATACACAACTTGATTTCCTCGTCTACTCGCTGTTGCAGAAAGTCCTTGACAAGTCCAAGATTGATCCTCAGCTTGTGGAGGATATCTGCGTTGGAAATGTATTTTCACCAACCTCACTACTCAATTCATCACTAACACATTACTCTGCAGGTCAGCGAAGGAAATGCAGCCTACCTTGTCCGAGCAGCAGCTCTGGCAGCCGGATTTCCAAACACCACCGCCGCCTCCACCGTAAACCGATTCTGCTCCTCGGGCCTCAAGGCAACACAAGATATTGCCAACCAAATCGCCTCTGGCAGCATTGATATCGGTCTTGCGGTAGGTGCTGAGATGATGTCCGTCCAAGCCACCAGTCTCCCAACACCTTTCAATGCCACCGTTCTCGAGAACCAGGAAGCTGCAGATTGCATGCAACCTATGGGCCAAACATCCGAGAATGTCGGCAAGGACTTTAACATCACCCGAGAGGCACAAGATAAATATGCTGCTGAGAGTTACCAACGTGCCGAGCGGGCTCAGAAGGAGGGCTGGTTTGATGACGAGATTGTGCCTATTACAACTGAGGTTACAGACCCAAAGACCGGTGAGGTAAAGAAGATCACTGTTACTAAGGACGAGGGACCAAGATACGGTACTACTTTTGAGTCTCTTAGCAAGATTCGTCCTGCTTTCCCAGCGTTCGGTGACAAGTCAACTGGAGGAAACTCAAGTCAAGTCACTGATGGAGGTATGTTTCTCCTCCTTGCCACTTCATTGTACACTCATTAATAGAATCCAGCTGCCGCCATCCTCCTCATGCGCCGTTCAAAGGCCATTGAGCTAGGCCAACCCATTATCGCAAAATACGTCGGAGCCACCATTGTCGGTCTCGCTCCCCGTATTATGGGTATCGGACCATCCGTTGCCGTCCCCAAGCTTCTTACCAAATACAACCTCACAATTGATGACATTGATGTCGTCGAATTGAACGAGGCCTTTGCATCTATGGCCGTCTACTGCAAGGACGTCTTGAAGATCCCACACGAGAAGATGAACCCACGTGGTGGTGCTATTGCACTGGGTCATCCCCTTGGTGCTACGGGTGCTCGACAGATTGTGACGGGTCTTAGTGAGCTTCGACGAACGAAGAAGAAGGTTCTCTTGACTAGTATGTGTATTGGTACCGGACAGGGAATGGCCGGATTGTTCGTTAACGAACAATTGTAATTTCCTCATTTGTTTACCTTTATATGTATTCTAGGCTGTTGGGTATGGGATCTGGATGGTTTGGTAGTCTGATGGAGCATCAAAAAAATTATCTACTTAGGAATTGAAATTTCTTGGCTCCTGTCTTGTTTTTGTCTTGGATTGTGAGTGTGAAAAAACATGTGAATATTGAGGATACCACCGCCTTCCAAGTCCGGAATTTTGCCACGGGAAGAGACCGTTCTTTACTATAAGAGCCTCAGGCCTCAACAACGAGGAACGAGTTTGGCAGACGAGCAGCCGCAGGCGTCTGTGCTCGCGAGGCCCGCTTTAAATTAGGATGGGAAGAGACAGTGATGACGAAAGACTGCTACCAGTCCAGCCCAGAATAGCTGAGGACGCTATCAACACCAAGGCCAAATGGAATTAAATAATAACACCAAATCACTCAACTGAGAAGTGCGGAAGTCTTCTTGATAACCATGACGAAGCGAGTTCGTTGACCCTCCTTTATTTCATCATCGTTAGGTGCACGCACTAAGCATTCTTTTCCCAGGTCGCATTCCGTGTTCATGGGGAAGTACAGGGTGAGTTTGTCATAGTTAATCTGATTGATTTACATCCAGGCTGGTGGCTGGATGGATGATTGGATTTTTCTACGGGTTTAATGGCTGATTTTTCTCGTGTGTAGGTGTTTCTTTTCGGTATGTTATCTTGAGGGGAGTTGGGAGGTGGATATTGGGGGGGTTGGGTATTGTGTTGACTATACATGTATAGATATTTTACGCGGAAGAAGGCTTGCGGGTATGGATTGAGTGGGTGGGTTAGGAATACTAATGGTGGCAAGGTATTTTTTTCTCTGTTCTTCTTATTCCCGCCCTGCCTTTCTCTATTCTTCTCTTTTTACCACGTTTACTAAGTTACACCACGGTTTCTCGGGAGCTAATTGATTGTTCTGTATAGGTCGAAGGAGAAGTCCAAGGCGAAGACGAGGATCTTAAGAAGTTGTTGAAGGATATTGATAGTGGACCTACGCATGCGCATGTTGTTTAGTTGGAGAAGGAGGAGAGGGATGTTGTTGAGGGGGAGGAGGGGTTTAAGGTTAGACGGTAAATAAGATGGAAGGTTCAGAGGGGTATCTAGGTGGGGAGGTTCCGATTGCTGGGATGAGGAGGGGAATGGTCACGTGTTTTGGTGGTTGTTGGTCAAAAGGGAGATTTGGCCTCCTGAATTGAGTCTTCACTCTTCTCAAAGATTTGCATGATACCGAGTTTCTGTGATTTTCACCTTTCCGGCGTTGAAAAAGCAAATCAAGACACGGAATCCAGTTCAAGCTGACTGAGACAATGAACCAACGGGAGGCCCTGAAAGACGACGATTCCTGCAGGTACCCCTTTTATCACCATCTCTTCATTCACATTAGATTTTCTTAATGGGATTTCTCAGGCAGCAAGATGGATCAAGGTGGTACACACTCAGCTGCAGTACCACATCAAATATCGAGGATCTTCCAGATCCGAAAATGTTTTTTTTTTCTCTTTCGTACGCTCTGAAGATGACGACCTATAACAGATCCTTGTGTGGATACGAGCCTGAAATATTCTCCTTAAACCGAAAAAGCGTCTTATCCAATGACGTTGTCGTGCTGATGAATCCACATCCCCTTTCGGGCCAACTTTGCCTCCAATATCGGGATATTTTTACCAAGGCACCCGGGCTGCATATCAGCAGCGAGGTTCCCAAGGTTTTGGTTGGAAGCCACGGTGGAAAGTGTGGAAACACGACGTTGGGGAGCGTAGTTGCCTTTCTTGATTATGGAGCGTGTTTCTGTTCTCTCCTCCCTTTGCTTTGCTTTCTTCTCTTTCTTCCTTCCTTCCTGTTCGTCTGTTCGCTGTGAAATCTTTTAGACGTTCGTTGGATTGTTGGTGCATTGTTGGTTGCTTGAAAGGGCAGTTTCTTTGCCTTTGCTTATTCTTCTTATCGTCTCTGGATTTCTTTTGACCTGGTTTGTTGGCGTGGGTGGTGTCGATTCAATTTATTCTTCTGCCTGCAGCTGGGAGCAATAATACGACCTCATCTGTATCGATTCGGAAATCACGATTTTCGAGAACTTGCCTCCTCAGATATTTACCATTAAATCTCACGATCCCCATCAATCCTCCTAATACTTTGTTTGCTTCCCTCGTCCCTCAAAATGCACACCTCTTCCATCCTCACCCTGCTCGTCGCAACCTCCCTCACAACAGCCCAAACCTCCTCGCCAAAACGCGGACTCGTCTTTGTACCTAACCCCAAACATGCACCTGATAACCAGATCTGGGTCCAGGGCCAAACAGATCTAACATGGTACTACAACTACCAACCCACGCCCTCACCAGCATACCTCAACCTCTCACAAGAAACCTTCGAGTTCGTCCCTATGCTGTGGTCGCCCTCTGATACCTTTTTCCTCACGATTGAAGGGCTTATCAAGGGTGGGAGGAATATCACCCATGTGATGGGATATAATGAACCCGACGGGGAACATGCTACGGGCGGGAGTAGTCTTGATCCCCTCGTGGCGGCGAAGAACTGGATTGCGCAGATGAATCCACTCTCGAAATTGGGGGTGAAGTTGGGCGCTCCGGCTGTGACGGGGAGTGAGAGGGGAATGGGGTGGTTGAAGAGCTTTTTTAAGGCGTGTACGGAGCAGGGAGCGAATTGCACAGTTGATTTCTTCCCGAGCCATTGGTATGGGAATTTTGAGGGTTTGGCGAGCCATCTGGGAGAAATTTCTGGGACGTATGTTCTTCCCTCCCTCTCCTTTCACCCCGTCATAAACACTATAGAAACACTGTAAATTCTAACCTCCTCATAAAGTTTCCCAAACAAAACAATCTGGATAACCGAGTACGCACTAAACAACCAGTCATTATCAGACACCCAGTTCTTCTTCAACACCTCCGCATCCTACTTTGATCGTCTCGAGAATGTGGGAAGATACTCATACTTTGGTAGCTTTCGCAGTGATGTTTCTAATGTGGGACCTAATGCGGCGATGTTGAATAATGCGGGGGAGTTGACGGATATTGGGGCTTGGTATTTGGGACGGAAGGGAGCGGGTGTCCAGCCTGGGGGGAAGAGTGAGGGGGTAAGGAGGGGTGTGGGTGTTTGGGAGGTTGTTGGGCTGGTTGGAGCTTTGAGTTTGGTTTTGTGGTGAATGGGAGAGGTGGGTGGATGGATAATGGAATGGCGTTCTTGGATGGATGGTATGGTTTTGACGGATCATGGGAATGTGAAGAAAGCAGTGGAACATGAGATAATGGGGTTTTGGCTGTAGATATCAGGTTTGGGACAGCACGGGGTTCTTGGGAGATTTAATTCGGGGGAGAAGTGTTGGTGGGTATATACCACATGGTATAAGTACGTACATACACTAGGTAGTGACTAGCTCGGCGTTTAGGTAGATGGTTAGATATCAATATAGTGTAATTCTTCCTATTCCCCTTTTCCTCCTTTTCTTCTTCGAACACTTTGCTTTCGGTGGACCTTGTGGTTTCCAGGACTCTACCTCAACTATTGAGAGGAAGATGGATTTGGGATTGGGATTGAGATTGGGGAAATGGGAATGGGGAATGGTTGAAGTGGGCAGTATGGCTGTTTGGTACAAGGGAAGCGAAAAGATACTATTGTGTAGACTTTCGGGAGCTGGGAGGATGGAAGTTTGAGAGGCAGGTAGCTAGGTCATTGTATCTAGATCGGTTGTTAAGCAGTAAGTATTATAATGTGTAACAATATTAAGGAATTAGTGGGAATTGGTCAATTTGGTTGTGGGGTTTTGGGATATGAATAGAGATTCGGCTAGATACCCATGATATACGTTTGGCTTAATTGCAATAGAAGCAATAGAAGTCCTTGGGATTAATATCAATATGAGAAGTGTGTTCATTGAGTTCGAACTTGTGACTATAAAAGTTCCTAATCTGCTAATACGGTCACATTCCTCTTGCCAACAAAGACCCGTCACCCCAAAGAAATATCGACCAGAATGTATGCGCTTTTTCCCCATAACTTTTCCAAATCCTTATCAACCAATCCCTCATTTCAACAGTACTCAGCTCCTCAAAAGAGCCAACAGCAGCCCATGTCTCTAAACAGAAGTACAAGTCGACAAAGCCGCAAGCTTGTTGTTGATAAGCGTAACAGCCGCATTCTTAGAACACCAAGTCCCACTCCCACTAGCCCCAGCACTAGCAGCAATTGTCATCCCCGCAAGTATATTCCCCTGAAGACTCGCGTTCGCACCAATGCTCGCCGCCGTACCAAGCACGAAGTATACATTACACGCTTGACCTCCATTACTCATAACAATCCTCGAGTTCGCACCGGCCGCAAAGGTCGTGCCGATTTGGAATACCCACTGTCCATTAGGATTCCCTGCTCCAGAAAGTGTCAGAGTAGACCCGGCGCTGAGAGCAGCGGCTTGAGTGGGGAATGTATATATTCCTGGTGGGAGGACGAGTCCACCTAGGTTGGCGGATGTGAGGGCTCGGGTGGGCACAAGGCCTTTGGCGTTGTTGTAGGCCAGGAGACAGGAGGCTTCGGCGTTCATAGACGCGGTTCCCCCAGATGTGGTTATGCCTGTGCAGACTCCTGGTCCTGGAGGGAAGCCGGTGATGGATGTTCCTGGGTAGGTTCCGCAATCGCCTGTTACCACTGTGTTGCCGACGCTGGTGAGGGTGCTGGCTGCGAGGGCGCCGAAGGTTCGGGCGAGGCCCATAGAGATGGGGGGTGCACGTTTTTCGATGAGAGGGGAAGCGAGGGAGGTTGTGAGGAGGAGGGTGAGGGTGAGGAGGTTTGTGTTGGGAGTTGGGTACATCATGATGATTTAGAGTTGTATTTAAGGTGATGAGTGAATTTTTGGTGTAGTTGTTGAAGTTGTATATGAAGGAAGTGAAGATTGTATGAGTTACTAAAGATATGAAGAAGTGATGGAGACAGAGTTGATGCTTTCTGAATCCATCACTTCGGAAGGAACACCTTTCTTATAGACGAACGAATCCAGATAAATGTTTTTGAGAAAATATCAAAAACAACATTGACGTCAGTCTGTATCCCACCCCCAATACCGATCGAGGCGGAGCCGAAAAACCACATACCTCAACAAACAATCAAAGATGCATTGGGAGACGACCTGCATGCACAAATGGATCAACTCGCGCAACCCTCCCAAACATTCGGAACCAGCCATACTTTTCTGCAGGAACCTGGTAAGAAATACAAAGGAAACCCCGTTTCTTCACCCGCAGCAGGATCATGGAGGTCCCGGAATAAATGTAATCCTTCGAGAAGAATCGGCATACGACAATGTCGAGCTCTTGGCTCCGAAAGACTCGCTTGTGATAGGTTGAAATTGTAAGCTTAAAAGGATTGCTGCGCCAATGCGGGAAATATGACCTGCAGCTGCACGACCAGTAGCAACGGTTGGCTTGTCGATGGAGAAAATCTGGGGTTAGTTGGTTTTTGTGGAGCATACCCACCTTGGCTTGAAGAGGTATGCAAAAATGAGATGGAGAAGTGATCCTGGAATATTGTCAATTATTGGTTATACTGTACTGTATTTGCAAGGAGAAGAGAGCGAGAGAGGTGAAGACAAAGACAAAAGACTTGGCAACATGCGGACCTATCTAAATAACAGGACATCTTCGTGAAACTACCGGTAGCTGTTGAAGAGAAACTAAGGACCCTATCCTGAAGCCTAAAAGTTTGCCACTTTATAAGCTCAGTTTAATCTTTGCTTCACTTGGTGGCGTATTTGATTGGGCAACGACTGGGGTAAATTTGGAGAAAATGGAAAATTCGACAGCCTCAAGTGTTAGCCCTCCAGACAATCGATCATTCTACATGGGCCATACCTGTATTGCTGGTGTAGAGAGTTCTATTGAATTCTCTTCTGTCCAATGAAGTGGTTTCCATGCATTCGCTAATATGGAAACGGCGTAATTATGAATTGAGGGGCAACAGAAGACTAATACAGTTACTGGAAGAGCGAAAAATTCTTCGAATCCTCCATACAAAATGCAAGACTGGCTTTCCAAGACATTACTATGCTCTCCTAAATCTACCGCGAGTTGCCAAGTTACATCTAGACTCTGAGGCTTTCAGCTCACATTAAGCAAAGTCCTCTTTGGCGACGAACGGAGCAGCAAGCATTGACAAACGGTTTGTAATACCTGCGAGGAGCGTCCGAACATGTCTAAAATCTCATAATTACTAGTAAGCTAGGCTTCCAAAGGAGAACTTGTGCGTAGCAACAGACGGGATGAAAGGTTACCTACCATATGTCTTCCCATCTTCCGTTGTCTTTTAATTCAATCTGGCTTTTATCATATTGTTGTAACAATATCGCATTGAGTAATTTACATAAACCTCGCCTTCGGAATCTATCTTTCCCCTAGTCAAGCATACCACTCTATTTCATGTAGGACACAATGGATTTCTGGCACTGAATGAACACCTTGACACTTGGTATTCCGTCAATGAATATTAAGCGATATAGCGGAGAGAGAAAGATACGAAGTTTGAGTGCTTAGCCAGAAGACTGTTGAACTCAGAGCCATAGAGAAATGAGGATACGGCTCTTTCCGCATGAGTGGACTTGGAGCATCCGCAGAAAGTAGAAGCTCGCATTTTCAGTCAAATCTTTCCCGAAATTCGGCTATTAAGGTTGGCACTACCGTATGGGTACACATGAAGAGGATAGGGAGTCAGAATGACACAACGATTTCAATTGATAAGCAGCACTAAATGCACCTGTATATATTTTTAGAGTTGTATGTTCCACAATAATTAATGACCCTTTAACTTATGACAAATTGTCTTTGCCAACGTATCTTGAGCTTAGTTCGTCAGTTATGCTTGAATGAAACTCGCGAAGTTTGATGCACGCTGAGACTCAAGTTGCGCAACCTCCTTTCTCAACTCTATCCTCTTTGTTCTGCTGAAAAATCAGTGCAGCACTGCAATTTGGAAGCTCGTATTCATCCCGAAACCTTCTGACGTTTGACCTTGAAAGTTGTAAACTTGAATCATAAAATATCGTCATCCCTGTGAGGCTTCATTGTCGATGAAAGCCAAGCAGGGATCTAACAGGCACGAGAGATCGCTGAACAATTAGAAGCCTATGAAAATACCAAACTACGCAGATCTTTTGACATCGAGTCTTTCACTCACGATGTGGTGGTGTTGTGTCATTGAGAAGGCAGGGGTAGGCGCTGCATTGGCCTTAAGCGAAGAGCGCTCGCTAAGAAAAGGAGGCAGCTCGACGGTCACTCTATGGGTGTTCCTGTATACACAATCACTTCTGATTGACGATCACACATTATCTGATAGCTCGGTAAGCCTTTGCGTTTGACAATTTTTATTGCTACGAAATGAAACCATCCTCAACTCATTCAGGTTACGGGTCCGCTCTCTCTTCCACCTTTTCCTTCATCCATGTCATTTTATTCCTCTATCTCTTTCTCTGCCTTTAGATACCCTGGCTTCTTAGACTAAAAAAATTCCGTTCCTATCCTCTCACAGGCAAAATTCGACTCGCCAGATGAGGGAGCCAGCTGTCCTTGAGCTCCTCATCGGCGCACAGCATCTAGTCTGGGACTAAGCTCAAGTTCGTCAAATTCTTCCTCATACACGTTCTCAGAATCTCTTGGATGAGATGTCTGCTGATACGTGCCAGGCATTCGACGACCTGGATCCGAATATCCTGTCATGTATACATCACGACCGGCAGGTATATTTGGACTTTCCCGAGAAGCATATCGACCTTGACCTCCATCTGATCTTACTGGAGAAGGAGTTCTTGGATGTTCGACATAACGGAAATTTCCCATTCGAAGTGGTGGACCTCGAGTTTGCTCCCGATCATATTGTCGCTCTCGAGAACCTGCCTCACGTCTATAACGGTGAGCCGGGTGAGGCATACCTGGAGGATATTCAGCTGTTACCTCGAGGTCTGCAAAGCGAACGCGAGAACTGCTTCTTGATCGTGATGGAGAGGATCCGTTTTGAGAGCCCATTTCATTTTGCCGAAGAGCACTTGGTGTCATGTGCCCGCGATTATCTGGGTAACCTTCCACATCTCGCCCAGAAGAACGTGCCGGGGCAGTTCTCTCATAGTATGAATCAGATCCATTCGGCACTTGTCTATAAGTTGACACTGATTCATGCCGATACTGTGTTCTCCCACGCGCCGAGTGGTGAGAATCCTGAAGTACCTGAGGATGGTCCTGGGATCCTGAGGGTGGGCGTTCTTGATACTCTCGGACATACTCCCTAGGTGTATCATCATAATGAGTCCGGTCTCTTCTTTCGCGTGAACGGGAGGGGCTTGTTGACGCAGATCTTTGAAGATGCAAAAGTTCCGCCCGCCTAACAAAATCGGCGTATTCTTCTACACCCATGCCACGTGGGGCCACCGTTCTCTCCATCACTCGTGACACTCTGTCGTCGTAAGTACGAGCGGGGGAAACATGTATTTCAGATCTTTGACCAGACCATGGATTATCCTCAAGCTGATCCACTGTGACCTGTGCCATTCGCGAACCCACATCTCGAAAGTGATCTGACGCAGTTGCAGTCTGCTCTTGTCGACCCACTCTGGGATGCGAATGACTTCGGAATAGGTTGTCTTCCTGTTTAACTGTCTGTCTTGGGCTCTCTGTGACATCTACAAGTCGAGATCCCTCATCTTGATGGCGTTCAGTAGATGATGGAGTTGTCTCGTGTAAAACGAGTCTTAGACGCGATTGACTTCTGAAACAATTCTCCTCCCGTTCAATCGCCTCTCTTGGGTTCTCTTCCACTCTCATGCGCTCATCAGTTCCTCCTCTCGGGTATCCCCCATGATTCTCTAAAGTCGGGCTGTTGTCCATTGGTATACGACTTTCATTCGGTGTCGTTTCATTCTCCGGCCAGATGAAACGTCGCGGAGTTCTTTCATTCGTGAGAGTGTTGAGACTATTCTGAATAGCCTGTTGAATCTGGGCCTCTTCGTCCATTACTGGCATAGCGGTGTTCCCGGGGTCAAAACGACTCAGAGAGCGTTCCCCAGCATTATCATGTGAGTTGCCACTATACAGATATCCTCTTTGCATAGCTATCGCTCGGTGTGGACTGCTACTGGGGCTTCGAATTGCCACATCAGTATGAGCTCCCCTCGATGATTGATTAGAGTTTCGCTGCAAGTTGCAGCTCTCCAAGATGGCTCGTTGGAATCCCACATCTTGTCGCTGTTCTTGAAAGCTATCCAAGATGGCTCCTTGGAATCCCACATCCTGTTCCTGTGTTGGAATGTCGGGAATGTCATGGATCTGTCTCTGACGCTGACTATTCTCAACCAGTCTTTGATGTCCTGTGTTAGTGGATACACCACTCTCAATTCTGTTGTGCGCAGGTGAAGCGTCCATGAAACCTTGAAAACCCGAGTTTCCAATGCTGTAATGAGGCTGACGACGAGGCCCCATTGCCCGCTGCGTTACCTCATCGATTTCCTCTCTGACCATTTGCTCTTCTTCTTGATATTGTAGAGCTTCTTCCAAATACGCGTTTTCGTCTAGCATCACAGGCTCCAGGAACAGATTCATGTGCTGTCTCATGGGATCGACGCGTTCTCTCAAAGGGTGTTGATGTATCTCCGCATACTCAGTATAAGGTGGTGGAGCCATGTTCTCTTCACCAAAAACAGGTTCCGCTCTAGTTCTTCGAAATCTAGACCTATGAACATCAGGGGAGGGGGAGCAATAATCCAAATGAGCGATTCTTGGATTGAATTGGGCTCTCGATGGTCTATTGGAATTTGTTCTGATCAAATTCGGGTACCTCATTGTGTCTGTATGTGGATTTGGGATATCAAAAAATGTTTTCTCCCTGTCGTTGGGAAGTGGTTCTGGGTGTGTTGAATATTGGACAAACAATAAACCGCACGAGTGTTGCGGACTTTGGTGGCCGGTGGTTGTTTAAAGTCCGTGATTGTCAGTGTGTGTGCGAAGGAATAGGTCTCTAGGAGAATGTGGGGGATTATTTGAGCACTCCTAAGTTGAAGCTTAGACCACAGGATACACACAGCTGTAGCTCCTATGGAGACAGACTTAGATTATTTGCGGATATTTACTAGTAATAGTGAAGCAGAAAGACTCAGATATGACTCCTAACTGGATATCTGCGGGGTGTTTACTGCCAATGAGTTGATATGGCCATGTGGAGTGGGGGTGTATTGAGGCACCATGGCACACCACATGGGACACCACTTACGGTATTCTTCACTAATCAGTTAGTACACAGATTCTGTTTTTCTTGCCATTATTTGGAGGGTGAAATAAGCATTTTAGTGAATTGTGAAGATATTCACCATTTAGCTCTAGATGTATTCATTTGGTTGCTTGAGATAGACAGAAGAATTTGATCTATCAAAGAACTCAGCAGCATTTCTTTTCAATTAATAAGGGCTTATCTAGGAGTATTACCATTTTGAATTCAGAGGATTTTGTTCAAAATTAAGCGAGAAGAGCTTGGCGAGAGAGATGTACAACGCAAAAAGCAAGCAGACTAAATTGCCCAGAAATTTCGATCCTTCTTATATTTGTAGATTTGAGCCTGTGTATATGATCTTCAAGGAATACAATATCATACCTGGAGTTCAATTCTCATTGCAGCTGTGATAAGTCTTACAAGCGACAGCTCAACGTGGATCTTATCCTTTGAGAGAGGAGTGTTACTTTAATACTTGAGCCTTCACGTTTGAAGGAAACAACAAAACCCGGAATTTTCCTATCCATAAGACCCTCTCTTAGTTTGTTGGCTCTGCTTGTTCTATCAAACACCAATAAATTTAATGCTTATGTGTTTGTGTTCTTGAGCGACCGTAATCTCGCAAAATCTGCATAAGAATTGATATGTCTAGTTGTTTCTTCTTGTTGATGAAAAATATATGATTGATGATGTCTAATTCCATTAAAGTTATTCCCACAATAAAAATTCAACCGTGACGCCAACAGTACTAGGAACTGAACCTTTTCGTGTGATGCAAGTATCACGAAACTAGCTGAGAAGGGTACTAAAATCAGTAAACCCACCGCACGTACTACGAGCTTTTTTATCATAAATAATTGTTATTTTAACTTTAAGTCAAATGGGTGATGCGATAGACCTATATTATATATAGTAACTAAGTCTCTAATGTTACATACCGAAGCAAGTAGAGCTAGCTAGCTAAGTTCCTACTCCATTATACGCTAGTCTCGAAGGAGCGGAGCAAGCTAATAATCATTCACTATTATAAAGCGACAGTAACTCATTGCCACTATTTCCTTACCTAGATTGCCAAGTTAAGTAAAACTGCAGAGTGTGAATTTCCTTAATTTGTTGTTTATAACAGGGATACACATCTCCTTATTTATTGAGGAAGGGGGGGGGAAGGAGAGAGTGTATAAAAAATATCAAGATGCCCAATATATCGCAGTTCCAGATATACCTGTGCTTATATTCGTTTTCCGCTAAAATTCTTTTCCAACTCCGATGATGTACTTCATGCATGAAATACCGGGCAGCTCCGTCTGACAGACATGCGTTGAATCCTTGACCCATAGCTGTAACGACCAATAATATTTGTTCGCTTGAT
Organism: Hymenoscyphus albidus; assembly: GCA_911693285.1. Lineage (NCBI taxonomy): Eukaryota > Fungi > Ascomycota > Leotiomycetes > Helotiales > Helotiaceae > Hymenoscyphus > Hymenoscyphus albidus. The sequence continues at coordinate 12,108 of CAJVRM010000301.1, read as the reverse complement.
ATCATCACCCGGTTCTTACATTTAGCTTACTTCGAAGGGGTCGTCAGGGCCCACTTAAGTCTGACCCTCTTCCCGCATTAGGGAATCTGACCCGTCCTGTCACTTCGTAGCAGGTGACTTTGTGTATAATAATTTTCCCTCCTCAGATAAATACTTGCATAGTCGCCTTTATCCTCATGTAGCTATTTCACTGTCTTTGAAATGCATTTCTCCCATTTTCTAGTCCAGAGCGTGGTAGCCGGTGCAGTTCTCGCAAAGCCACTTGTGATTGACACTAAGAAACACCTCACTTACTATGGTATTACTTCTTCGCCTGGTATCGAAACTTTCCTTGGAATACGATATGGAAAGGATACTAGTGGTCAAAATCGCTTCGCGCCACCGCAGCCGTTTAATGCACCTAGTGGCTATATATTTAATGCCGCAGGGGCTGGTTATTCGTGCCCCCAGACTTCAGAAGCAGGGTTCTTGTACGACATTCCTGTGCTGGATATCTCAGAAGACTGTTTAAATTTACAAGTAGCAAGACCTGTTGGAAGTGGAACAAAACTACCGGTTATGGTATATATCTATGGAGGTAATCTTCATCTAACCCCAAGTCAGCGAAAATTGAAACTAATATATCAGGTGGACTGAATGCTGGGACGACTTATGCTCGAACCACGAAACCTGATGGCCTTGTTACTAAATCTGTGGAGAACGGGTCTCCAGTTATTTATGTTGGCATGAACTATCGACTTAATAGTAAGGTCGGAATCTTTCTAACCAACAAGAGTTTAATTGACGAAAGGCAAACAGTCTTTGGATTCGCGACTTCAGAATTTCTGAGAGGAGGCAAATCTTTAAATGTAGGCTTGAAGGATCAAAGATTGGCACTTGAATGGGTAAAGGAGAACATCGAAGTCTTTGGTGGTGATCCAAGCAAGGTCACTATCTTTGGTCAATCTTCAGGAGGTAAGCTTGGAACGTATTTGGGAGCCTGATAGCGACACTATCTAGTTTGCAGAGCTCAGTGTAAAACTTCCGTCAAAGGGGTGAGTAAAGCTAACAGCTTTAGGTCTTAGTGTAGGAATGCAAGTTCTTGCGTATGGAAACTCGAAATCAAGCCCCTTCACTTCAGCAATAATGCAATCCACGGCTCTTGAACCAGGGGCGAGTACCAACATATCTTTCGACGCAACAGCCGCTATTGCCATTTCGGCATCTTGTAACTGTACAGACGCACACTCCACTTCCCCCGACCTGATAGCTTGCCTTAAGGCGTTGCCCATGGAGGTGCTGCTTAACTACACGCTAGACTATCTCACTTTAATGAATGGCGGAGACATCTTCCTACCGACAGTAGATCAAGACTTTCTTCCAGAGCTGGCAAACACACTTGTCAGAGAGGGAAAATTTCCCAAAATCCCTCTCATGGCAGGATGGGTGGAAGATGATGCAACTTTGTTCACAGAGTTCAGCGTTCAAACTCCCAACGACACACAAGCCTACATTAGAACCATCTTTCCCTTCTTACATGAAACAACTTTATTGAATCTGCTCTCCCTTTACCCTGTCTCGGAATTTCCCGCAAACCCAGATGCCTCTCTCTCAGCCGAATTTTACCGTACCGCCCAAATATTCCGAGATGTCCTCTTCGTTTGCCCGGCAGTATTCATGCTCTCCGCTATGGCCAAGAAATACCCCAAAGATTCTCCACCCCTATATCTGTGCAACCAGAATCAGACACTTCTAACATCCTACCTCGAGGCAGAGGGTGTGCCTGGGTTAGGAGTTATTCATACGAGTGAATTATCCTATCTCTTCGGCAATATTTCGATTTTCAACTTGACGGATTATACACCTCCTTTGGAGAATTATACGTTCGCTCCTACAGAAGAGGATTATTTGCTGGAGAAAAGAATTCCGGGTTCTTGGAGTGCTTTTGCGACATGGAATGACCCAAGAAAGGGAGTGAATTCTATGCGTGGCTGGACTACTGCATTTCCAGGTCACGAAAAGGGTGGTGACGTCTTCAAAATTGAGAACGGGAATGGTGTTATGGTGGGGGGCGAAGATGAGAGGTTGGATGAGAGATGCGGCTTTCTGAATAGCGAGGAGGTGGTTATGCAACTTATGTACTAACAAATATCTTCCAGATAGAAAGCTGTTCAATAACCGAGCGTTATCTAGCCTTCACTGATTTCTATATCAAAGACAATCTTAGCTAGTAACATGGATCTTGGACCAATAAATAGATTTTGAATGGATTAACCATTCTCAATTAGTTAGAACTGTCTTGAGGTCTGTATATTGAGTCTGGTTAGACTTCCAAAGTGATCCCAGCAGATAGACCTCAATTTATCCACGTCGTGAGCCAACACCAAATCCCTCGCTTATAATCTGTAATGCTCAAGCAAAGTTTCCACATGACGTAATGTTTCCTCGTATAAAGTTGGTCAAAGGCATGGAATAAAGGCAACCTTCCAAAGCGCTAAGCACAATAATCTGGTACCACGTAAAGTAAAGTCTCCCACACTTTTCATAGTAAACATGAATGTTTGGAAATCTCTGAAATGTATATCAAACAAATATCTTCACTTCACTACCCCACGCTTCTAAGTTTCAATGACCGGTTTACGTCTCTTAGTCAACAATTCATTCAAATCTGCCAGGCCAACCAGCTAGTCCATCTCTATTTAAGAGCCCCCAGGACCCCATAACTCTCCTTCCTTCTCAAACTCAGACACCAACACAACCGTTTTCTCAACATGACATCAAGTCACTTCACAATCGTCTTCACATACAACAAGAAACAATTTCGTAAGGTTTCTATTGAAATCATGTCCCTAAACCTTCCGCATATGGGACTTGGAATCTACGGTGGAGGCTATGAACGTCCATTCATGCGTTCTCAAACGCCAGGACGTCAGCCAATGTATGAACATCCGCATCAATTCCGAGGTGAGGGCAACGTCAGGGATTTTGATCCACATAGTGAGAGGGATCCTCCAGCTGGTATGCATTTAGATAGGGGCCCGCATAGGCAACCACAAATATCTCATTTTCCGCCTCATACTTTCCCTCGAAATATAGGCCCACCTCCGTCTGATTATGACAGATTTCCGCCTCGGACTGGCCCTCAAGATATAAGTCCACCTCCATCTGGTTATGACAGATTTCCGCCTAGGACTGTCCCTCAAAATATGGGTCCACCGCCGCCTGGTCATGACAGGTTCCCAAGAACTCCACGTACTAGTTTCAGAGCTCCGAATCCAGACCCTTTTGCAACCAATATGATGGCACTGCAAGGAGATTATGATCAACCAGAGGGCCAAGGAAATAGCAATCTTCGTGGTTTGGGAGTACCTTTAGAAGTACACGTTCACAACCATGCTCAAGGAGGAAATGTAGGGGGGCATTACACGCATGGAGGAGATGGATACGGCAGAAATTTCCATTTCCCATTTGAAAACGGGATGTCCAGGGCAGATGGTATCATGGCGAGTTATCCTCTTGGATATAACGGCAGACCGGGTTCGTGGCAACCTCGCGTAGGCGGCCGTATGGGCGGCCACGACGTGCACACACGAGGGCAAAGGAATGTTACGAGTCGGCGAATTCCAAGGTCACTATTGCATGCTTGGTCTTGGTTGTGATTGCTTTGAGGAATTTGCTATTCACTCAATTCCTACACTAGCATCGTTTCAGGGTATTGATTACCCACCTGTACTTTACTTTACAGATTGGAGAGTTCTCCCGTTTAGATCGCAACAGATTGTAAAGCTTCTGCCTAGAAATACTAATAAATCTTATTAGGTAGAGCTCTGGAGAGCTAAGCTACAATAAGATCACACAATCTGAATTGATAAATCTTTTCTGCTTACTGAAATATAATGTATTTATGTGATATGTATCGTCGTGCAATACTCTACTACTGCAACAAGTCTGACTTCGCAGTATTTATTACATGCTATATATGAAGAGATATCGACGAGGGCGGTTAACGTAAATAAGCTATACTGCCTTGTTGTATAATACTATGATCTTTAGTAGAGAAGTATAATAAGCTAAGCTCCCTAAGTTAAGTCATGTATAGAGGTGGTATAAAGGTCATATTTGTATGTTTCCTTTGATTAACAAATTACGCGTGCCCAGTTTGCTTGCGACCAAAGAAGATGGAACAAATGAGTGTCTAATCAGACTGTTCGATATGACATAATACCATCAATTTAAAGATCTGATAAATGAGTTCGGAGAAAATTGTTGTTCCCTCCTGCTTTCTTTTGACATGCCTTTACTACCAATTGGATATAGTCTGCTGAGTCCGTTACTTACCAACCCTGATCACTCGCTTATGGAACATTTGGCGTACTCATTTAGCTCCAACACCCACACAAACGAACTGCTGTGGACTAGTCCACTGAACTAGCACTATAAACTAGTGAGGCGACTAATACACAGCTATGTGACTTTCGCTTACCCCTTCTTATAAACGCTTACTCATTGCCAAGTTACCACCACTTTCAGTTCTTTTCAATTCTCGTGAACCACAACCCGTGTTCTTGTTTGTGTGAAACTGCGGTATATGGACAATCACTCCAGCCAAAATACCTTCATTTCTCTTTGATATCCAATTCTCTCCCACCTACGCATCCATCCAATCGTACGCATAATCATCTCACACCATTTAAGTTCCAAACCCCACAACTTACTCTTGACGGCAAAACTGAAATTTCTTCAGAAATAATCTTGGTATGGGAAGGGGGAGTGCTGAAATGGGAGGCCTGGGACCAGAAACGGGTCCAGGTGGCTTTGACAATGGTATGGGAGATAGTATGAAATTCCGGGATGGGAGACCCAAGTCTATGTATAAACCGAAATGGTCTCTTGAAAGGACTGGTGTGAGCATGGTTCGGTTCACTTCATTGAGAGTTGAACAGATGCGCGGGTGGATTAGTTTTGTTAATCTTATCTGGGATGTTTAATCAAGCACTTCTTAATGTTTATACATGATCTACATTCGAGTTCATTCGTGAAATGCAAACACATTTATTTGCTCAAAGTAAGCCTCGATAATTCTTGTGACCCACCCACCTGACTGCCATTTAGAATCATATGAGCATGGTATTGAGGTGAGCATGTGCGTCGAATACTTGCCTGTACTACTATATAAGTTAATCATTTTTCTCACTACTCAGAGGTCTCCTTTATTCAAAACGTAAAATTACAATTTATTTTTATCAGGAAATCCATTTTGGTATCAAGGAAGATGTGTTTTTGTGTCCAAGAAGTTAATAATAGGGAGAGAGAGTTTGGAGGAAGGAAAAAGTCTTCAAGTGACGAAGAGAGGCCTGTCTGAAGAGTATCACAATCACGAGTTGAGACGAAAAAAGATAGGGCGGAGGTTCCAAACAAATTTAGGCTGAGAATGTCTGGAACTGAAGTATCTGATTCCAAGTTGACTGGCCGGAAGTTGCTTCAAGTAAACGTCCACGAGATGAAGGAGCTCGGTCGCAAGAACAGACCGCTGTTCAAGGAGCCAGTGGCTATTCATCAGGATCATCTTCGTCGCGTAGTCTAGCGGATGACTAAATGTCAAATTCATTAGAGGAGAATGCGTTACGTTGGAGTCAAGGTCATATTTTAACAGAATCGAGACGGAAGAGATGTGTAATGTAAGAAGACAATAACATGGGCTCGCCATGGAACCTGAGTAACATTCGGTTGAGAAGCTTGTTATACTCCCAAATAACCCGATGAGTATAATAAATATCACCAACAACCTATCACACAATCACAGACCTCTATATATATTTAGAATTTAGAGTGAATGATAGAAAACAAACACTGTGTCTCTCACAATCACTTGCCTAAGCCTGTGTTCTATAAAATCCGTTCGACCCGTCTGTTCCTCTTCCCCGCATCATCAACTCCAAAAAGATTACCAATTACAAAAATATATCACTGAAAAATTGAAAATTAGAAAGAAAGAAACCATGCCATTCTTCTGGGGTGCCTTCCACGGCCGAAGCAACAACGTCTGGGGAGGAGGATGGGGAAACCAAGGAAGATACCCACAACAACGCCAACCTCGAAGACCACATCGCAGCCCCGTCGAAATAGTGCGCCAACACCAAGTTTGACCTTGGATGGATCATGCTTACAACGCCAGAGCTCTCGGCTATCGGTATGGGCCAGGTCACCGCAACTACCCTTTGGGACGTCGCTGATTGGTGAGGAATAAAGTTTGAAATGAAAGAAGGAGTGAAATATGGAGGGGAATGAGCGAAAGTTAATGTTATTTCTATATAGACGATAATCGATGGATCTCAAAATTGGTAGCATATCCTGTGGCTTCCATTACTGTAATGACGAGGGTAGAAAGTATAGAATGGCACTTCAATGACCAAATCATTCTCGATTCTCGTTAGAAGGTCGGTAAGCTGTCACTCTTTATATCGTAGTAGTGTTTACAACGGTTAACCTCAAGTAGTCAATCCCACGTTGGTATCCTGATTCCGGCGCACAAGAAGAGTTGCAGAGTGTTTTGATCAGCGCAGTAGTCATCTAGACTCATCAGAGCAATACACCAAAGTCTTGGGATGATTAAAGGACTTTCCAGGACATCCAATAATCTTCAATCGATTCATAATCATATGCTGCAAAAACAAAGGGCATCTGCCGCGCCTTCTTATTCCCCAGGAGAAAAGCCCAAGTTATATCATTCAAATTTCCGATTCAAATTGAAAAAGCTAGAAGAATCGTGATTGTGAGCTATATTCCAATTGTCTGCTCTGAATAGCTGAAACAAAACAAAATATTCCTGCAAAACGATTAGCGAGGGAAAAAGGGGGCCACGGAGCCTTCGGTAAAATGGCGGCACCGGCACCATGTCGGTATGTGTAAACCTGGTCCCTTGAGGAGTGGCAGAAAAAAGATTCCATCCAAACTTCTCCATCCCCCGCCTCATCTTGCGACACCTCAACCACTCAACCTCACAATGCCCAAACAAAACGCCCCCAAAGGCGCTGCAGCCGCAGATGCCTCCAGCTCAATTACCGATGCGCGATTCTCGAATTTTACAACGGACCCTCGATTCCGATTGCCTTCCAAGAAGCACACCCGAACCAAAATCGATAAGCGTTTCTCGCGCATGCTCAAGGATGAGGATTTCTCGAATACTGCAAAGGTCGATAGATATGGACGGAAATTAAGTGGCGAGGGGAAGAAGAAGGCGTTAGAGAGACTGTATGTTCCCGACGAAGAGGAGGAGGAAGATGAGGAAGATGGAGACGTGGAAATTGAGGTTGAAGATGACGAGGTAGTAGAGAGGGAATTGGCACAGGCGGATGCGAAATACGATGCTGCGCGAGGTGGTGGATTTTCTTCATCCGAAGACGAGGATGAGGATGATGACGAGGAGGGAGGCGTCGAGATTGAGGAGGCTGAATTCCCGGATTTGAAGGCAGAACAAGGTGCCGTTGAGATGGGTGAAGTTTCGAGCAGATTTGCAGTCGTCAACTTGGATTGGGATAACATTAAGTCTACGGATCTCATGGTTGTTTTCTCGAGCTTCGTTCGACCGGGCGGGAAGATCCATAAGGTTTCGATATACCCCAGTGAATTTGGCAAAGAGCGAATGGAGCGGGAGGAGATGGAGGGACCACCGAAGGAAATTTTCGCGGCTAAGAAGGATGAGGATGAATGGTCTTCCGATTCTAATTCAGATGATAGTGAAGATGATGAAGATGATGAAGAGGCCGATGAGAAGATCAAGAGGAATCTGCTCAAGGAAGACGACGGACAGGAATTTGATGGTGCCGCTCTGCGACAGTACCAATTGGAGCGTTTGAGATATTACTACGCCGTAGTTGTATGCTCTGACAATGAAACCGCACAAAAGATATATGAAGCTACGGATGGAACAGAATACCTCTCATCGGCCAATTTCTTCGATTTGCGCTTCATCCCAGATGGAACAGAGTTCGACGACAAACCGCGCGATGGATGCGACTCCATCCCCACTGGCTACCACCCTACCGAATTCGTCACCGACGCTCTCCAACACTCAAAAGTCAAATTGACCTGGGATCAGGATCCGGAGGAAGCATCACGAAAAGACGCCATCAAACGCGCATTTAGCGGTAGCCGTACAGAAATTGGCGAGAACGACTTACGCGCATACCTAGGCAGTGGCTCTGAAGACGACGAAGAATCTTCAGGGGAAGTAGAAGTCGTCACAGAAGAGATCTCGGCACCCCTAACGAAGAAAGAACTCGCTCGCCAAAAGATGCGCGCCGCCCTCGGTCTCGCACCTGAACCTACCGCTCCATCGAAAAAGAAGGACGCTGCTCCAGTAGGAGACATGGAAATCACATTCACATCTGGTCTTACATCCTCTTCGAAAGGAAAAGGAGTTTTTGAAAATGAACCCATCATCGAGGAAACCACCGCTGAAGCCTACGTGCGCAAAGAAAGAGAGCGCAAAGCCCGACGAAAGGAGAAAATCAAGGCAAAACGTGATCCCGAAGCTGCGGCCAAGACAGAGACTGTAGTCAATGAAGACGACGGCGCAAAAGAGGACCTCGGCTTCGATGACCCATTTTTCTCTATAGATCCCAGCGCACCAAAAGATACGACTTCCAAATCAACGAGAAAAGCAGAGCGTCTGGCCCGTCGCGCGAAGAAGGAAGCAGAAGCAGCAGCCAAAGCAACAGAACGTTCCCAACTCGAACTCCTTATGCAACCTACCGCTGCCGAAGCCCAAAACCAAGCCCTGGACCACTTCGACATCAACGAAATCGCGCGCGCCGAGAAACGTGCTAAGAAATCCTCTAAACATAAGAAGAAGGATGGTGATGAGGAAAGTAAGAGAGGTGGCTTACAAAAAGGCTTCAATATTGATGTCGGCGATGAAAGATTCGCGGGGAGGCTCTTTGGGAATCATGAATTTGCTATCGATCCTTCCAACCCGAGATTCAAGGGTACGGAGGGGATGAAGATGTTACTTGAGGAGGGCCGGAAGAATAGAGATAAGAGCGAGGGAGATGTTGTAGGAGGGAAGAAAAAGGATAAGAAGAGGAAGGCGGATGGGGAGGTGAAGGAGAGTTTGAGTAGTCTTGTGGACAGTGTGAAGAAGAAGAGTAGGAAGTAAAAATTTGTGTGAGTAGATAATGAAAGATTGTTGTTAAATCTACTTACTTATTTGCTCTATATGCATGATACTGTGGTATTGTTTTAGTGGTGTATGGATAGGTGGTATTACTCTTAGGCAGTACACTGTTTGGCCTTGCTTACTACTGTAATTACTAGCTCTCTGTGGACGAGAGTATTTACACCTGCGAAATAAGACACAGGCTTCCGTAACATAAAAGAAAAGTAACATTTCCTGGTTACTTCCAAACCTATGGCCTCTAAAACTCAGCTCTCTCTCTAGATAGAAGATGTTTCTAGTGTAGTCTACTAGGTCGTCATAATTTACTAGACCGTAGGTAGAGCATTAATTTATTAATATTCGTATTTATAAGCTTACTAGCTTATTTAGAGACTTAGCTATACTCTTTTACATTTAGCCTTCTTTATAGGTAAGCGAGTCGCTAGTCAGAGGTTATCTTTTCTTTATTCTAAATAAATTTAGGTTATAGAAAAGCGCGTACATTTAGATATTTTACTAAATTCGTATAAGAATCTTCGAGCTTAGGAAAGAAAGGAGTATATTAGAGAATAATTTAGAAAAATAGGGTATAATATAGAATAGATAAGCGATTAATAATAATTAGCTAGCTACGAGCAAAGGGGGGGTCTTATAGGACAACCCTAACCGAGTAGAAGGCTATAAAAGTTCGATTCGAGTTTTATAGTAAATGGTGTTGCACGTAATAATCCCCGCTTAAGTGAATAGGGGTATTCTATAGATATTTAGTTAGTTCCTCCGCGGGAGTTCTCTCCTTCTCTCCTTCTCTCCTTGCGGACAATCTAACCAATAATCTGATCTAACAAAGCCTTTAGAGTACTAGGTATCCACGTAGGCTATGTCACGGTACAAGTGCAAGTCGAGGACAATTGCGACTTGGTTGAATAGATTGATTACAGGGAGAGAAGAGATTCTTAAGGAGATCTATCCTTTAAGTCGGTTGACACTGGTCTGTGTGTTTTTCCATAATTGTGAATAGCTTCATGAATGAACGCAGGTCACCTGATCTGACTCCTTGACAGGCTACCGAGACAGTGGCTCCGCCAGCAGAGGCAGGAGTGCAGGAGTCTCGACTAAGACTATCCTCCTCCAAACTTCAAAGCTCTATTGGCAGCTCTCTGTGTATGGTACGCTCCTCTTACACCAAGCGCTATCGAAAGATTACCTTGGGCGATCTTCTTGGCAGCGGCGAAGTCCTTCGTAATGGCCTCCTGCTGGGAGCGCCAATGGCTAATATATTCGAACTCGTAGGGTGAGAGACCAGAGTGTACACATCTGGCTCCTATCGCTTCTCCATTCGTTCTAGCTCCGTAATTTGATCCACCGTTATATCTCGTATATGAGGCGGGAGTGGTTTGGCAAGCGGTTTTTCAGAAATTCAGCCATTGAGGTTAGTCTAGTAAGCAGCTTTTCAGCCATTAGTCGTCTAGCCTTAATCAATGGCACAAGGGGTATCTGGTATAGTTATCAAGGGTGCGTATTATCACGAGTATCTAGTATTCACTGCTAAAGGTGATTGTAAGTACCATCTTACCCGCTCCTGCCTTTACTCCGGTCGTAAATCGTCCATTTTCGTCCTGCAGACTTTACATAGATTTCGGGCGCAATCTTAGGTCTCCTCCTACTGTGAACAAATCTGGAAACTTCTCGTGAAGCTCAGTCTTTTACGAGGTCTCTTCTAAGCAAACCCAGTTTTTCATGTGAGCGAATTGCCTTTTTCGGAGCTTCCTTGTAAGGGTATACAGCTGTAGCTCTTTGTTCTGCAGCTTTTAGGCCAGCGATTCGTTCTTCATGCTCTATAATTAGGTCTCTCAAATTGTCATCTCTCGCTCCTCTGGCTCTCTTGAAGAATTCCTTATCTACCGTCAGCGTTCGGCAAATAGTACTCGATTCCATAGATTCCATAATTCCATTCTATATAGAATATTATTAGAGGCCCTTGTAAATAGTACGCTTATTTCTATCGAATAGGCTCTAGTATTCTATAGAACTATGGAATTATAAAATACGTAATAAGCTAGTAGCTTATTTATAATACTATTATTTACTAACTCTAAGCGCTAAGTAAAAGAGAATTTCTATTAGTCTTCGGATAAGGAAACTTTACTCCGGATTATATAATTTTGTTCTATAGAATACTATAGAACTACCCTATATAGAATAGTATATTCTAGAGATTAGTATAAATAGTATAGTATAGAATAGAATTCTAGTTACCGAACGCTATTTACCGTAACTCGATTCTTCTATTAAGTATATATACTTTTTATGTGACAGACGTGCTTCAGGTAGAACTCAGAACAATTAACACTCTATTCTTAGGACAAAAGACGAGGAAAGAAGGAGAGCTCTAGTGAGCTGGGAACTAAATACAGGTCGTGCGCGCTAGCGCCTCGCTAAGCGAGCATGTGACATCCAGCCCTCGTGACCATAACCGTCACACTCCTCTTTAATATTAGTATTCGAAGTAGGCTTAGAAGTATCTATTTATATTAAATTTACGTTTAGGAATAGTCCTTAAATTTTACTAGACAAAGGTTAGTTTATTAGTAGCAAATATCGCTTGTCGTATATATTTAACAATAATTAAACTATATAAATAATAAATAATAAACAAGACCTGAGGTTATTACTGTAAACGTGTGGAGTAAACCACTACTTGCTGTGATAAGATACGGAGTCAAGTGTAAATTGCTATATTGAGCGAATAACAAAGTAAGGGAAGAAGAGAGTTCCAGAGGAACGGAAGCTTATATACAAGATTTGAGCAACACGCACGTGCCGTGCTACACGTGATCTACCCCTTGTCCCTCCAACTCCGTAACAATTACTAACCTAGGCAGAGGGTCGGCTAGACGATCCCTCGGCCAGAGAACTGGCCACCCATGGTGGAACAACGATTGCAAAGAGGCACTTAAAAGCAGGAACCGACA
>CAJVRM010000300.1:0-49402 GCA_911693285.1 Hymenoscyphus albidus | reverse complement strand
TCGTCAGCCAAAAACAAATAAACAAAGTGGGATATTATAACAGGCCTTCCCAGGCGAAGAGGTGACTTTGTTGTAATGTAACCGTGTGGAGTGAACCACTGCTTGCTGTGATGAATACGGAGTCAAACGGAAACTGCTGTATTGAGCGAACAACAAAGTGAGGAAGGAAGAGAGTTCCAGAGGAACGAGAGCTTAAATACAGGATGCCAGCAGCGCGCACGTGACACATACTACATGCTGCGCTACACGTGATCAACCCCTAGTTCCTCCAACTCCGTAACACTTTCCTTCTAAATAGGCTATGTTTTATACCTAGTAAATAAAGATAATAATATAGTTATTTTACACTAGAGTTTTATAAAATATAGACAAACTATATAAAGTATATTAGTATCTAAGTTATATACTTTAAGTAGTAGGTTCGATATAGTAGGGGTTATTAAGTTAATACTAGAGGCTGTCCTAGGTAAGATACTTAAATTAATAATTTATACGCGTTCTAAGTTAATATATAAATACTTAATAAAACTTAGTATAATAAAGGAGAAGCGTCTTATAATTAACGTAATAGTATTACGCTAGGTATACAAACGACATAAAATCTATAAGATCCTTTAGATTAAGGGGACTACGAATCCTACCGACGCTATAACGAAATTAAAGCCCTGCTAGGTATTAGTTACACTTATTAATACGAATAAGATTAAGATTATAGTCGAAGAATAGGTTAAACGTAAGGATATTAGTAAAGGATGTATTAGTTATACTTATTAATACGAATAAGATTAAGATTATAGTCGAAGAGTAGGTTGAACGTAAAGATATTAGTAAAGAACAAAATAATAATAATATAAAGAATTAGTAGATTTAGATAAATTTACGAATTATAAGGTATTAATAAACTTAATTAATATTAAGGGAGAAATTAACAGATTTAATTAGTTAAGGACTTTAGATAATTACTTATTTATATTAAGTCTTTTACTTTTTTTAAAGTAGGCTTAGTATCGCTATAATATCCGAGTAAATATACTCGGTAGTATAGACTACCTAACTAGGCTAGTCCTACCTATATTATAGCAGTACAACTTCCACACCTTTAACTCAGTATACATCAACAATAGAAATAGTCTAATACTAAGGTTTAGCCTCTTATTCTCTAAATCCTGTCAAATGAAATCCAGCTCCGTCACATTAGTTATACTTATTAATACGAATAAGATTAAGATTATAGTCGAAGAGTAGGTTGAACGTAAAGATATTAGTAAAGAACAAAATAATAATAATATAAAGAATTAGTAGATTTAGATAAATTTACGAATTATAAGGTATTAATAAACTTAATTAATATTAAGGGAGAAATTAACAGATTTAATTAGTTAAGGACTTTAGATAATTACTTATTTATATTAAGTCTTTTACTTTTTTTAAAGTAGGCTTAGTATCGCTATAATATCCGAGTAAATATACTCGGTAGTATAGACTACCTAACTAGGCTAGTCCTACCTATATTATAGCAGTACAACTTCCACACCTTTAACTCAGTATACATCAACAATAGAAATAGTCTAATACTAAGGTTTAGCCTCTTCCTATATTACACCTCTTATATTTGACAATAAGTCAAACTAACAGTAACGGTATGAGAAAGAAAAAAAGAATTAAGCCTTTCACTTATCCGCCTTCAGGTACCGAACTCGGTTATTACTGTGGCACATCTTGGGGTTCTAGACGGCGACTCGACGAGAAGTTAAAAAACATTTTAGAACCCCTTTCAGATCCATGGTTCTATGGGATAATACTTCTGACAAGCTTGATTTTCACCTGGGACATTATAAAGACATCATATTCAGATCCACAATCATATTGCATAGAACGGAAACGAGAATTTCATCCTCCAGAAAGAAGTATGTATATTCAACAACCCAGGATGGTAAATCCTATATATTTTCCTACAATACAAAAACCAGATAAGACTCCTCCTCCCATCAAGCAGAACCCAAAACCTTATCCTTGCGAAGTCCCACCATTCGAGAAAGAAAAACTTGGGATCCTCCAAGTAGCCGTCGAACCAACAAGAAGAAATGCATCCGTATGTATAATAAAATTTAACGATCGTGAATCGAGTCGCACGTGTCGAAAAGAAGTTGTGTGTGTAAGGATTGTTGTAAAAAGCCAAATCAAGGAGAGCAACCACCGGGAAAGAGATAGAAGGTCGAATCCCCCAAGTCGAAACCGGGAGGATTAATCTTTGCTGTGCATCGCTTATCGTTCCTGATGAGGAAGGTGTGGGATTAAAGTGGCATCTCTCTTCTCATATGGCGATTTTGAATGGGAGGGTGTTGAGGAATTTACATGACAACACACCATCCACCGCCTGCAGCCTTGGCAACTGGAGCTTGGTATTGAGGAGACATGTTTGAGTTGGGTTGGTTGGGTTGGTAAAGCTTAAAAGGTTTTGTAGGCTTTGAATTGAATTCAATGATGAGAAAAAGAAACTTTAACACTGGAGGGACTGGAGGTACTTATAGACTTTTTCATTCGCTTCTATCCACTTCCTCGCTCTCAACTCTTCCTAATATTTCGATTAGTTTGAGTTAGTGGCGATAGATGTGTAGAAAGAACCCAAACGGAACGCCCAAAGAAGCTTTCATTTTGACTCGAGAACTTTTCTGCTTTCAGTGTGCCAGTGCAGGATAACGCGCAATCTGAGAGGCAGGCTTCAATATCCGTGCCTATACTTTGAGATATCCATAATCTTGGGAGATTAAGTGGAGTTTCTTTGGTGAGGTTCTTGATATTGTTCCTCAATGTAAACAAAGAAAAGTGGGGCGATATGGGCGACTACTGTAAGCGAGGCACCTTAATATTGTTCTGCGCATCTCGTATTGTTCTTCCAGTGGAATAGGTCACATCCGCAAGCAAAGCCAAGATGGAAACAAATAGATTCTCTTATCAGTACTATCCCCTTCCAGATGCTAGAGGTGCCAAAAGTTGTGCACCCAAAGCGGAGCAAATGGATCCTCTCCTTCAACATCTTCCCTGTGAAACTAATTAGTTTGACCGATCAGCCCACTTTTCTAAGCATTTAAATCTCCATTAAATCCACTTATCGCATACACCTTTAGTGTATCTACCTTTGGCATCTATCGCATGTGGAAGGGATGAACAGATTTATATGACCGAAAGCGAAACTAGGGGTCTTATTGGCACGGGGTAAAACCCCAACAAGTCAAGTGAGGCTCTTCACGTTGTATGTACTCGAGTTCTAGACCTTCTGGAACATTCAAGTGAAAATTGATATTCCTTTCGTATGGGGGGAGGCTTCCGCCTCGTGGCCGCCTTCATTATCTCTATCTTAGCCATTTCCATATCGACACTCTCCATGCTTTCAAGATTGAATCATAGTCATACGAGTGGTAGTAATAGGAGGTGTTATTAGCAGAAAAAAGATTTGGATTCTTCTGGCCAAATGTAAAATTTGCGGTTACTCTGGTCTCTTTATTATCACGCGACCATAGCGTAAATAGATAATCAACTGGATTGGCTAGATTTTCCCAGTCTTTTCTGGGATATTCTGAAGTCTTTTCACGAATCTTTTGCCTGATCATAAAAGATTCTCTTAGTTAAAAAAACGCGAATCCACGTGGCTAATGACTCATGATTGAATTCTACCTAAGTCTAATCCTGCACTTTAACCATCTTCGACTAATGTGACAAAGATCGACAACGTTGTAGCTGATGAGCCATAGCGCAAGGAGGCAAAAATACCTTGCTCTGCCTGTGTTCTCATTATATGCAAACCGATGGTAGTACGGGTCCTCCTTTTTCGCTCCCCACTCACGGCATAATGCACTAAACAGATATCAGTATCACAGTTCTCTTGAATCCACTGAAATCATAGGAAATACTTACAACCCAATTTGGGGTTGTCTCCGACCACATATATCTATCACAGCTTTTGCCACGCTCAAGCAGCCCGTTATCACACTATATAGCGGGGGTTAGAGAATGTGGTAGAAAGAAGAGAAACCGAACAGGAGATATTGGGAAAGACTCACGTTCCATCCACCATCTTTGCCAGAATCTCCATCTTGATTCAGCATCAATTGTACACATGGTCGTACACCTTCAGCAAAGATAGTCGTTGCTAGTGAAGCGACTGTTATAAAGGTGTATAGAAACTGCATCTTGCAGATTTTGCGCGTGAGGTCTTGATTTTGTAGAATCGCAAGACTAGAAAGGAGATGAAGCTAAGTGTGGGGAGGACTCATCATTTCTAATAAACAGGTTAAATTACCAATTAGCGGCCAGTGGTGAGCGAATCTGTATTTCCATTTAGGTCAGATATTGCTAAATCTTAGATGAAACGCGCACATGGAGTTCCTTGGGCTGTTACTAATAGTAAGAAAGTATATTATAGCAAAAATCAAGTGCCTTTACCGAGACAGCAAAACAAAGTCCAGGTGTGTACCCCTTGCCCACGACTATAATTTCCAGAAAACTGCATGTTAAAGGTAGCTGCGGAAGATCGAGACTCATACTTTTAGGCATTTTTGTATTCTAAAAGGTAGTTTGAAGCTATAAATATGTCCAAATCATAGGATGTTTTTACAACATTTTTAAGTATTCGTGACAAGCATTGTTACAATGCAAGCAGTAAGTTTACGAGTAGGAAGAAGGGAACGGAATTCTCTAATTTACCTTTGGTTTTACCGCGCAAGAACCATGGATATGTATACGGCTTAATCTTGAGACACTCACGTTTAGTCAGACCTTACATGAAACTTTCCCATATTTTGTTGAAGTTTAACAATTATGTACCGTACAGTCGAGTCTCCATGACCAGGCGGCCTCCGTTTACAATAGCATAATCAAATGTTTTTCGATACCACACTCATATCGTGGCCAAGCTCCCGTTAAATTGGAAGGTATTTCGTAGTTTACTTGTGGCAAAAGGACCAACAGGGAGTTATCCTGAAGAAAATGCACGCGACGTTTTTATATTTTGGCTCATATACCCCTGGAAATTCCATGGAGGGCCAGGTTCCGAAACATTGACAGGTTTATAAATGCGCCAAGTCATAGGGTGACCCTTTTTCCTCATCTATCACGGAATACCACTCGATAAAACTTTCCTTTATATTGACAGTGCCTATGATATCATGGCATGTTACAGA
Organism: Hymenoscyphus albidus; assembly: GCA_911693285.1. Classification (NCBI taxonomy): domain Eukaryota; kingdom Fungi; phylum Ascomycota; class Leotiomycetes; order Helotiales; family Helotiaceae; genus Hymenoscyphus; species Hymenoscyphus albidus. The sequence continues at coordinate 44,222 of CAJVRM010000300.1, read as the reverse complement.
ATTCCACAAAACACTAATTCGAACTTGTAGCCTACTTGGTACTCCCTATCCTTTCAACTCAATACCACAGGCACTTAAGCAACCGAATTTTACTCAATGATTAGGCTTGGATTCCTGGATGTTCGGATGATACAAGGGTTGTCCTACCTACCACTCCGTCTTACAAACTCAACTTGAGACGAAGAAAAGTCTTTATGCCAACAGCATTTTACTGAATATCCACGTAACCATAGAAACCATCTGGTGTATTACGGTTCTTTACTTGGGATGAGGGGAAACACTTGGCATATTCTACAGTACAGAGGTAAGAAGGTAAGTTTACCCAGTACTATACAGCCAGAAACCGCATTGATTAGTGCAAAACGCGGTACCCATAAGCTCACTTACCAACTATTAAAACCACTCATGGATACAAAAATATTTAAGGAGGGAATGTCCCGACCGCCTCCTCACAAATTCCACATCGATTATACAAAGTGCTGGATTGACAATTACGAGCACTGCTACCACAATCTTGGGCATTCCAAAGGGCGGTTAGGTATCGAGTAGCATTCCGCTGTACATTTATTGCAAATCGGCTGTCTAGGTAATGGCATTTTGTTTTTGTTTCTATTATGACAATAGAATGTCAGGTCCTCGATTAGATTCCCGATATAAGAGTTATCATAGGAAGATTGTTTTTATTTTATGATATCCGGGAATAATCTGCTCTGGTGTTTCCTTTTAGTCAATACTGGCATTCGAGACGATCAATGCAATTCTTCATTTACTTGTTCCCGATTCGTGTTAGTCGCGTGTACTACAACGAGGAAGACTGTTGAAGGTGCAGCGATACAGAATGGGAATCTCGAGGGTTGCATAGCAAGGCTTCTCGGGACTCCCACTTGATATCAACTATTGATGTACCCAACTAACGTCTGGTCTTAACATAATGTCAACAACCAATATACCAGATGAATGAATATGCGCCGAAATCTGTGCTGGTCTTAGATCCTGTGCTTGAGAGAAGTATATGAGTAGACAAACATTACTTAAGACATTACGAACAGTCCCTGAATCTGAAGTCTTTTTTCTAAGAAAGCTAGCAGGTTTGTTTGTTGGTCGCTCATGGAAACAAAATCCTGGGTAAGTTTGCCATCTCCCAGGAAATTTCAAGTATAAGACAAAGCCTTATATCTAAGCAGATCATTCAAAGAAACATGTTGCAAAGTGAAACCAGCAAGCGGTCAATGTTCACAGTGATACACTATGTGTCATGGACGACGGGATCCCAATGACTCTGCAGTATCAGCAGGCGAATTTCCTTAGTTGGGTATTTTAAGGGCGTGTAGACATTTTCGCTTTGTACTGGAGCGAAATTAGGTCTGATGCAGCCGTTTGTCAACTATAATCAACGAAACACTGAGGTTTGGATGTTCTTGAGTTCAGAGGTTGCTGAAAAGAGTAGAGAGTGAGAAGTCTGGTAGGGAATATACTCAGCCACAGGTAAGATTACAGTATTACATAGCCACATGGAAATCGTTCGATATTTGAAGCTTCATTCCATCACCCAAACCTAACGGAAAGTCTGGTATTTCCCCTTTCTCGTTCATGGCGTCGTTTCCCCTGCTTTCCTAGAAAAGACACTTGTAATATTCACGGAGAAATGTATGTACAATTGGTGACTAAGCATGTGTCAAATGACATGATCCAAAAGATGGGCGCATGCATTTTCTGACTACAGCTCCCTATTTACCTACGAGCCTACCTATGGTTTGACAACTTGCATATCTTGATACCAGCTATCAAAGTTGCACCTCAATTATTCTGGACTCATTTTGTCAGCTTTCACTTGCTTACTTTGAAATAATCAACTGCGTCGTTTCGCTCCTGCCCAATGAACATCAAGACAATCGGAAGCAGCCAGAAGTGACGACAGGACGTCAAACTCCTGGTTGAGTATATCTACATTACATATACATACACAAATATATTCTTACCTTGGATCGAAAGTTGCATGGGGAATTAATTGTATAGTCTCCAGCTCAAAATTCTACATACGGATCCTTGTTGCCTAGCCTTTCCTGCGTCACATCTGCGTCGTCTCCCTCCAGTTTTTTGAGGACTTGCATTGCATCACCGAATCCGTTCTCACAGCTTAAAAGAAACAAACGAAAAACAGGATGGCTTCCAGAGTGAAAACTCGCGGTAAGAGGAAAGACTTCAATCTGCAGCCATCCTTCCCAGGCAAGCACAAGACTGACCTACGTCAGCCAGTTATGATCATCTCGGACACGCACGACAACCAATTCAACAACGCAACCAAATACGGCGGCAAATTCACTCTCCCAAACCCACAATGCGACGTTCTCATCCACACGGGCGATCTAACTTTAACGGGTGGCGAAGGCCCTTACCAAAAGAGCATGCACATGCTCTCGCAAATCCCCGCCGAACTAAAGCTCGTAATCGCAGGTAACCACGATCTAGATCTCGACCCCAATTGGGTTGACAAACGCTATCCCCCAACACCCACACATCTAGAAAACCACAAAATCGCGGCGGGACTATGGAAAGGACCTCACGCAAAACAAGCAGGAATCACGTATTTGGAAGAGGGCATGTACACATTTACTCTTTCCAATGGTGCGAAATTCAAGGTCTATGCGTCGCCTTATCAGCCGGAATTCTGTGGATGGGTGTTCCCGTATGAGAGGAATGAGGATAGGTTTAATCCCCCTGGACTGGAGAGGGAAGGTGTGTATAATATTTCTTTGCATCCGATTCCCAGTTTTCCGGATGTGGATATTGTCATGACCCATGGGCCACCGAAGGGGATTCTGGACCGTACTTTGGATAACGAACACCCTGGGGAGCCTCTGGGCTGTGAGAGTCTGTTAAGGGCCCTGGGTAGAGCGAGACCGAAGTTGGCTTGTTTTGGACATATTCATGAGGCGTATGGGATGAGGTTGGTGGAGTGGAAGAAGGAGGGGAATGAGTTTGTGAGAGGAGAGGAAAGGTATCTTGGGGATGCGATTGAAAGGCAGGTGGAGCATGAGAATGCATATCCGAAATTATCTGGTGATGGAACATGGGATATTAAGCATGGAGAGGAGACGTTGATGGTCAATTCTTCGATTATGAACTTGGATTACCGGCCGTTCAATTCGCCTTGGATATTTGATATCGAGCTTCCTGGGGCTTGATCCATAGTGGGGTGATCATTGAGGGAGGGGCAGATTCTGTACAATATAAAGCTTATTCGTTTGAAGTGGTCCACAGTCCTCTATGCATTCTACCCGACAGTATTTCCACCTCACCTGATTTCATCTTCTGCACCATACCCCACAGAAGCATTTCACCTCTACATTTCGATCGAGCTACACCGATTGCTAACCATCACACATATCGCATTAGCAATTTCAATTTATTTTCAATTCCCGTAGGGATTTCTTCCCACATAGGAGGGGCACATACTCGGATGACATTCGGAGACTTTTCGGGATGACGTTTCCGTGCTTGGGACAGGGATGTATATATATACCCCACCTGCTCCTTCCTTCAACTTCTTATCATCACTTCCTCCTCTCGGTTGATACCCAATTGCCTCTTCAATTATCGCTCCTCGTCGATTGCACTTCTACAAGCCTAGAGAGAAAGAAAAAGAAAAGGGAATAAAGCAACAATGGCGGAAAGAACACTTGCCACTCTCGATGTAAGTCAGTTAGTTGCACTAACCCCGCAATTTTATTCCAGTTACTATGTCTGCAAACAAGAATAACCAGAACGAAATCGTTGAAAACATCTTCTTATAATCCCCAATCACAATATCTCATTAATTTTCCCTCCAAAACTGACCCAAGAAAACCCGCATTAGTCCTCAATCATCTCCCGCCTCCCCTCCTCCTCCCAAATCCTCTTCCACGCAAAAACCCAACAAAACCTCACCTTCTCCTCCCTCGCCACCTCCCTAGGCCGTTCCGAAGTCGCCATAGCCGCATTATTCTATGGACAAGCCACGGCATTCCCCGAAGACATCAAGACCCTCTCCTCGCTCCTCAAGCTCGAAGAAAGCATCCTTAAAAGCGAATTGGAACAAGGCTTTCCCGACCGAGGAAGAGCAGGCCCTATGCCACCCACAGAACCACTCATCTATAGATTGTATGAGATTGTGCAGAATTATGGGTATGCGTATAAGGCGGTGCTGAATGAGAAGTTTGGGGATGGGATTATGAGTGCAATTAGTTTTAGTACGAAGGTGGAGAAGGAGGTTGATGAGCAGGGGACTTGGGCGGTTATTACGCTTAGGGGGAAGTGGTGAGTCCTTTTCTTCTTCTGCTTTTTTTTGTCTCGCTTTTCTTTGTGTTTTTGATGGGGTTCTTGGATTGGATTTCTGGGTTTGTAGGATGAGAGAGGGGACTTTTGATGACGTGACACAGGACTGATAATTTAATTTTCAATAGGCTTCCTTTTACGCGCTTCTAAAGGAGTCCGTCGGACCTTGGTATGACGAGCATGCAAATGGAATGCTGGGTCTACTTTGATACTGTAGTGAACGAGGATGGGTGTGGTGAGAATAGAGGGGTACTGGATGGATGTTTTGATATGATTTTTGTTTCTTTCTCTATGTTTTGTAGTACAATAATGTGGAATATAATTCATCGTTCTTCCAGCATTTCCTTCCCACGACTGAGATTCTTTCTATTTAGAGAAAAGTATGGGAATGTTAATTACCTCCCTGGGATAGACATCATGGTGTAACCCTCTTCTCTTAGCGCTAGGATATCTAGGGGAAAGGACGAACTCTCGGTATTCTCAACCTTTTGTTTCCACCCTTTTTTCTAGCCGACAGCAGTTTTATAGAGCAGTTTTATAAGACCTGTAGTAGGGCTAGGTATATCCTGATAACATATACAGTCTCCAGTATCCTACATCAAGACGAGTACCAATAAGTTCTTTCCAGGTATAGAAACCGATATGTGATGCTGCATGGACGAGAACGCCTTCATCACCTCTGATCCGAATAACGCACGACAATCTCATGATGATGATTCTGCTCCTATGAAACTGGCAATGGATGTCATAATAACCTCCCTCGCCTTTGTCTCGTTCACAAATTGTTTCCTATTATTTCCGGAGTATTTCTGCTGAGAGGGACTTGATGGGATTTTAGGTTTTGGTTCCACGAAATTGGTTGCATGGACTTGGATGGGTTGTATATCGAACACTTGCGCGTCAATACTAGTAAGTACGTCCTGAGAATTGGGATGGGATCTTTTGTTGAGGGGAATTTTGTGAGGATCTCAAAGTTGAACCTTTTTCTAAGACTTCACCTGAGGGCCCTAGAATATCTCCCTTATAGAGAAATGTATAGAGAGGATCAACTTCAGTTGTATTTACCATGAAAATAGGAAGACAAATTACCCATTGAATGAACTACCTAGTTTCTTGTTAGAGGATGCGAAGAGTTCAGAAAAGTGGAGAAATATCATTGGTTGCGCTTTCCCACTGGTCCCCCGCATTTCGCTTGTTTGTTCTGGGCAGGGACATCTTGAACGGACGGTTCCCCTTGCCAACGCAGAATTTACACAAACAACTGGACCACGATGGCTTCAAAAAGTCTTCGTATTCACTGTTACCCAGCTGGGTCTGGGGAAACACCGAACCCCCGCTTTTTGGCGTCTTGGCCCCTTCTTTGTCTTTGATAAATCTATACTTGCTTTTCTTCCCTTCCTCGCAATTTACCCTCTTTGATTCCTCAAAAGAAAGTCTTTCTTTGCAAACCGATATTGATAGATCACGCTCGTTCTTCAATTGATTCACGATGAAGCTTGTAACGGTGCTTCTGGCACTCTTCACATTGTGTGTCTCATTCACAGGTGCTGCTAATCCAGGCGCCATCAACTTCAATGCTTTGCCTCTAGACACTGTCTTTCAGAACCCTGGGAGCAGTATATCATGACTCCCAAAGACAAGAACCGTATTCTACCATCTAGAGTTTGGTCTCAAGCAAATGTCACAAATGCAGCAAATGCAGCGGCTGTTTTGGAAAATGCACCACAACAACCACCCAGCGCTGCTACTAGAGCTTCCAACTTTGAAATTGGGGTTGGAGGAATCGTCACTTATGAATTTGCTGAGAATATTGGCGGACGGTATACTCATCATCAAACTTCCTCTCCCTCATTACAAATGGCACTGACTGTTCATTTTCCAGAGTCTGTGTTGATGTTTCCAACTTTGAGGGCGACCCTTTCCTCATCCTCTCTTACTCGGCATCCAGCTTCTTTGCTGGCAAGATGCCAGATTCCACGGGTGACATAGTACCTCTTGATCTCCCCCTCAAGTTTCGCATCAAGAATAAGGGAATCAATTGTGTAGCTCCTGGTTTCAATCGAGGGGCATTCAAATACTTGACCATATACATTCCGGAAACACCTGTACCGGATGATGGCAATGATTTCTACCATCCACCCAAGGGCACGACTGCTAGGGATGTTGTCAAAAAGACAACCTCGAGTTGGTATGACTCGATTAGACGAGGCATCAAGAACCTGAGAGCTGCCAATGCCGATGAGAATCCAAGTGTTTTCATAAAGGCTCTTTGGGTGGTTTGCTCCGCGTATCCCAACCAACCATACGGGAGAGCGTATAATGGCTACTTTGAAAGCTCATCATCACTTTTGAATCGTGTATGGTACGCCGGTGCTTGGACCTTGCAACTCATCAACATCAAGCCTAATGAAGGATGTGCGATCATTCAATTCAGTAGTGAGTTTGACGGCACCCATCCAGAACCTGGAGCCTGGTATAACAATTACACAATTGCCAATGGAACAGCCGTCACGACTGATGGTGCTAAACGCGACCGTATGGTCTGGTCAGGAGATATAGAAATTACCATTCCTGGTATTGCGGTGTCAAGCTACGACATGCTTGCCGTGCGAAATGCGTTGGACTCATTGTGGAATCTTCAATACAGCGATGGTTCTTTATCATACGCTGGCATCCCCATGGGCCAACACCACGAATTCAGCGATACCTACCACATGCATACCTTGATTGGCAGTTATCTCTACGTCCTTTACAGTGGGGATGTGGATTGGATCAAGAATAAATGGGCTACCTTCAAACGTGCGGTCGATTTCAGTGTAGCAAAGATTGATGGTCGCAATCTTATGCTCGTCACTTCTGAATTTGATTGGATTCGACCAGGAATGGTTGGTCACAACTCGGAAGCCTCAGCAATTGCACTGAAAATGCTCGAGGATGCTATCAAATTGGCCGAATGGGTTGGTGAAGCAAATCCGCAGACTCGAGGAGTTTCGTGGACGGACACTCACGCAAGACTTCGTTCGGGATTCCAAGGTCTTTGGTGTGCTGCCGACAATCTCTATGGAGACAACCTGGAGGATCGAGGATGCAATGGCTCTCAAAAGGTTTTACCCCAGGATGGCAATACCTGGGCACTGATGGCAGGTGCCGCTGACGCTGATACTGCCGCTAAGGTATCCGAAGCTCTTCGCAACCGCTGGACAAAGTACGGTGCACCTGCAGTCGAATTCCCAAACGTCATTTCATCTTGGGTGGCTTCGTGTGAGCTTATGGCTCACGTTGTTGCGGGACATCATGATTATGCTATCGAGCTCATGGAGTTACAATGGGGATGTATGATGGACGAACCCGGAATGACAAACTCCACTTTCCTTCAGGGCTACCGAATGGACGGGTACATTTACTATCCCGCATATCCGGCAGCGCCCAGAAATTCCCACGCACATGGTTGGGCTTCGGGTCCTACATCAGTTCTCATTGAAGGAATCTTGGGTATCAAATTGTTGACCCCACTTGGAAAGACATGGGAAATCGAACCCCACATCACCAAATGGCTCGGTCACGTTCGAGGTGGATTTGCAAATGGTCTCGGAAAGTTCGAGGTCTCAATCGAGCGTCTTGTCCATATTACCGGTCGTTATGCACAAGGTCTTAACATTACGGTCCCCGCTGGTTCATCTGGCACACTCAGATGGTTCGGTCAAGAAATCAAGCTTTCCGAGGAAGCAACTAGCAATACCCAAACTTACTCCTATTATGTTTATCCGCCATCCCTAGTCCAGAGACAAGTTGCGCCTGTTACACGAATGGCAGCACGAGATCAATGGAGACTCTTCTCCCCTGATCCCCAGTGGACCAAGCCTGGAACTGATCAACGAGCCGTTGGAGTCACGGATCTCAGTATCATGACAAAATATTGGGTTCCGACAAAGGGTGTTCGTTCTGCTGCCTCGCGTGGAGATGGATGGAACAGAGTGAAGGAACGCAAGATGAGAAAACGAGGTAAGACAAATTCTGATGCTTAGAATTGCCATTACATTCTGGGATAGAGGATGCTCGTATTGCACCATGAAGACGTCTCTCCTTTTATTGGCTTGTTGGAGGCCGAGGCCATTACAGAATGGCACTAGCATAAAGCGTCTTTTCAACTTCTTGGGTAATTGTAATGGTAATAGCGTTGTTAGAGGGGGTAAGTGGTCATACACCATATCAACTTTGGGATATTTTTTGTGGTTGGGTGCGTGCGAGCATGTACTTTATCTTTTTTTGTTGTTTTCTTTCTTCTTGCATCACAAAAATGGGACTGGGTGAATCGTGTAATTTAGATGCTGCCGTTGGGTTCGGTTGGCATTAAATTAATGACAATTGAGAGAGGTAATTTTAATTGGTCTCAGAATTGATTGTGCGTTTTAATGACTGTACATACAAGTAGGTTTCATCTTTATCTATAATGTATGTGTTCATGTAGGATCTGGTTATTACAAGAATTCATAGGTGAAGACTACTCGGTCTTTGATATAGTGAAGATGTGGATGTAGGATTATCTGACGCGACGTCCGTTCTCGACTATCGAGTTCGAGACCAAGACTCTGACTTAGCTACTTCAATCTTTCCTCGAGTGGCGATAGTCCAGGGCGGAGAAAGAAGGAAATAATCTCCATTTTGTGTCGAAATTACTCCTACAGCCAAAGGGAAGGCGTGGAACATGACACATATACTCCATTTACTTAGGACATTGCCGGCCGAAGTTTATTTTGATAATGTGACGGTCATTTCATGTAATTTTACAAGCAATTGGATAGTTGTAGTTCTTCGACGTGAAGCTCGCCAACATTTCTGTAGCTTCAACTTCGTTGTGTTATTTGACGTTGTCCAAAACTTGGCAATCGGGTGAACGTAATTAGACTAACCAGACTTAGTACCCCGCCTACAAAAGTTTATGCGAATCTTCCGGTCTTAAAGTCACAGAGTCTACTATTCGAAATATTTGTGTATGTTAAAGTGAAGTTCAGTGACTGGTGGCGAACATTATATAGACGTAAAGTTTCTGTTTCCCTCCGCCCCCACTTGCGAATTAAGCGAGACATCTTACTAATAACTTAGAGCCTTCCAAGAAGCATAAGATAGGAACCCTGAAAGCACCAACTAATCTAAATGACTGCTTTACTATATTTCTTATTTCAGCCTCGTTAGTAGCTGGCAGATTCACAAGCATGTGGAGAGAACAGACTCCAGAGAAGGGGCTTGCCCTCGCTTAAACTTTTCATATAGTCAAACTAGCTCCGCGTATACTCATCGCAGCTCGTAATAGCCTTATTGCAGTGGTATTATGATCACATAGAGATTTTTGGGAGCAGTTTTGGGGGAGTCGAGAATCGTAGGACCACAGGGGTGAAGTTCAGAAACACTTTTTGAAATTGTCATTGGGCACTGCTACTTGTGGGACCTGCCATTTTCAGGCATGAGGCATGAAATTACTCCGTCCACATAGAGATAAAAGTATCGGAGCAAGGAGGCCTAGAGGCTAGAGTAAAGAACGGGTATAAGTCTGCAGACTATTGAGCTTATTCCCCTGTCGCTGCAGATGCCGTCTGAAGGAGTCTGACTGGCCAAAGAACTTATCGCCAAGAAATCGAATACCTCAGGATGCCATGCCTGTGAACAGATCTGAATGATTCATCCAAATGTTGAAGATCACTATCTCGAGAATGGCTGGAGACTTCGGAACCAACTACGCAGATGGTAGTGATTTAATTCGTATTTTAGACTCTTTCAAAGCAACTACCACTTCAAACTATTGGAACTTATTGAGGTCAAGAATGGAGAAATTCGGCAGGTCTTTGTCTAATTCTAGCTGTAAAGTTAGCTTATCTGTTGTTAGTCGTTCGAGTACATATGGTGATCTTCTCTTAGCATTCTTTACAAAGTTAACGGGAAATAGAGACTAGTCACATTTTGTGAGTCAGGTTTATACTCGGTATGTCTAATGGGAAAGACTTAACCCGTGAGCTAGTGGGGTAGGCGCAAAGCGGAAGGGTGGGAGCATAGAAGGCAGAGTTCCCGACCACATCTGGAATTAGTCACAATACCTTCTTACTCTTCTTTTTTTCAAGCTTTTATTGTGACATCAAAAACTTACCCCTTGATGCGAAAGGTCCTTTCCCTTTTCCAACAAGTAGCTGGTAATTTTAGTGTGCTTTATTGGCTAACAGCAAAAAGAAAAATTTTCATCATGGAATGTTCGTCCCTCTATCATCGGGAAAGGAAAAGATTCATTTCGAGTGCCTCGCAATAAAGCCTTGGAGCTAATTATCAGTACCACCAAACAGATATCCGGGAACTCCCAATTCCGTGTTTGCGTTGGGAAGAGTTCACGGGAGGCCGGTAAGAAAACTGCATTTCCATCATCGAATTATGCATCGTGCCGTTCTTCGAGTGTCAGGGGACAATGAGAATTCAACAGTGTGTTTGCCGGAAATAGAAGGATAGCAGTGAAGGGGGTTTGTGGAAATGACTTTGTGTCTCTGGAGGAGATCGGGCACACCAGTTCTTTTCGCTGCTGAATATGCCCTTACCGTTTTGAGGAAGGCTTGCTTCAACTTCCTTAATCTGACGACCTTCCCCACTTATCCGCGCAGGACAGCGCACCCCCTATCCATCATTTCGGCTGCCTGCAGCAAAGCCACGACACAACAAAAACCCTAAGCATTACCCCAACCTAAGACTACTTGTTTCATCTTAATAGCAAGAATGCAAATACCGAGAGGCTAAGGCGACAACTATGAGAGCTTTCGTGTGAGAACTTGGAAGGATCCTCGCTTATGGCTCTGGCTTCTACAGTAACTCTCAGTTCTGAAGTTAGGCGACCGGTTCTTGGAGGCCTGAATAATTTGAATTGCCACCGAAGATCAATTCCAACAGAAACTGGTGTCATATGGTAGTGATTGATCATTTAGTACTGTTTTCTTCCTTTTCACAAAGTCGAGTGTAAGGAAAAGGGGAAGTAGCGAGGGCACGTGCATGACCCCCACCCCGTAGGCCACCAGATTCTCTGTTCGAAGTCGATAGCTTTCTTTTACTCGATAGCTGAAAGTATCTACCCGTTCCATCATGTGCCTTTGTGTGCGTGGCAAGTTCTAGAAACGACACCAGGAGAGAAAAACACTGGCTGTGTCTTTTTCTTTTGGCAGTAATCAAGAATCCTTGAGCATTTATTTATAGAAAGAAATATATTTTGGAGGATCAGTGAGTCACAGAAGAGATGGGGGGACCAATATATACACCATATGTCAAAAAGACCTCCGGCATTGCACATTCCTACACCGCGCTTGTCGTTCTCACATCCACGATCATGTCGAATACATCAGCAATCGCTTTGGTCTTTACCCTGGCTATTCTAGTTATTATCAAATAATTTATCAAGAGAGCTGACAAAATGGATACGGCTCCACAACGTCTGCGTGATGTCAATGAATGTCGGAATTTACTCAGGTCCTCCACTCTAGAGCAACGAGCGTTCCCAAATCAAAGGCTCGTAAGCGTATTTGGGATAGACAATACTTTTACAACCGTCGATCCGATACTCGCCAAACTCTTTGTCAATCATTCGAAAGCGCTGTTGAGAACTCCGAGCGAGGAGTGGAAAACCTCGCGCAGTTCGCCTCGGACCAAGCCAAACAGTTTGCGATTGCCAAACACAAAACCTCGGAGTCTTTCCGCCTATTACCAATGATTCAGAAGCTCGTATTTCATGTCATAGTGCGAAAGTTCTTTCCACAGACCCCAAAACCATCTGATAGCGATGTGGAATTCGTCACGTCTCGAATCAATTCGCTCTTGATCGCATCGAAGAGAATTACGCGACGAGATGAGGCACACTTCGATAGCCAGAAGAAAGAACTATATCAAAGACTTCAAACAATGTTTTCGATTAGCGAATCACAATTCGGACACGAGAACCCGCTCAATATACTGCTTCCAGCATACGAGACAATGTGGCGTGTAGTGCTGCGAATATTTCTCGAGGTACAATTTCTTTCCGAATCACAACGGCCCTTGGAATTTGCAGAGCAACTCGAAAGCTTCTCAGCCGACCCCACAATAGAGAAGTTTGAAGAGACGACACAGACGTCAGATGGCATGCTCGTCTCTACTAAATATATCGTGGCAGAGGGGCTTCGCCTTTACCCACCGACTAGACGAATCTACAGGGAAATAAATGGCGAGGAGGTTGCGGTTGATGTTGAGTATTTTCATCGCGATACGAACGTATGGGGTGAAGATGCTTTGAGATATATGCCCGCTCGCTGGGCTTCGCTTACCACAAATGAGGTGGATATGAGAGGGTACATGCCGTTTGGTACAGGTCGCTTTGAGTGCCCAGCGAAGCCTTTGTTTGGGCCGTTCATGATTGGGATTATGGTTGGAGTCATTGTGAAAAGCTTTGGGAACCGGTTTGATCTAATACGTGGAGATAATTCTTTACGGAAGCCTCTTGAGAACGGGAAGGATGCCTACAAGGATCTTAAACTGCGAAGGAAGGGTTAAATCTCAAGTTGAGAGCGTTATTGGTAGTCTGGGGGCATGCGTTCGAGGTTGATGGCAACCTTTTACCATTGAGGTTCTACCATACTGTGGCTGGCCTTCTGGTCAGGTTTGTTTCTTTCTTTGACGTAATTTCATGACTGAGTGCTATGTCATTACTCCGGCCTCTTTTACTTTAAGAGGCAGTGTAAATCTTAATACTGCCTTGAAAAAGCTCTTAATGGGTTGCTGGAGTACTTCATTTTCCAACTATTGTGAATCTCTATTTACGTAGCATGCATATACTCAGACTCTCCCTCACATTTCGAGTGCGATCAAATATATCTAGATTAATGATAGTCTTGTTTTCTCCACCAAAATAATATATCTGGCTGGCGCAAAAGAATAACGTGAGCTCCCAACTGATCGGTTTAATTATTGTTATGCTTCGCCAGGTCTTCGTATGTTTCCATTCCATGGTCCTCTCTGGAATACATACTTAGGTGAACAAAACTAGACACGGCAATGGCTTGTAAATATTGCCCTTGATCATGGAAATTGAACCTACCGGATACTTAGTAAAGTACTTCAGGTAGAGTAGCCGGGGGACAGAGTACCCAGAGTAGTGCTTCTCCTGTCGAACCTCTTGCCTAGGCAGGCCCAGGTAATTTGCCTAGATATTTGGAAATAATCACTTTAACCATCTTGGAACAATCGATCAACTATTTTTATTTATTCTAGTTGAGTGGAATATTGATATCTAGCCTAGAGAGTTAAAATGTCAGGACCGTTTACTACCACATTTCTGGGCCACTGATAGAGTCCCCAAAATTCAATTCATTAATATTTACATACGATTTTGCTACCTCGCTTAGTTGGGAGCAGAAAGAGCTGTAATTGCAATTTTACTACAACTTGAATCTTTTGTGGCAATCTTTCTTATTCTCATCTTTCAAATAATAGATAGATAACCAATAGATTTCAGACACCAGAAAAATACAACAATCCACCCACAGAGTACCCTTACTAAACTATCGTAAGCTTTTGCAATGTTGCGTTGAACCAATCTTTTCCCAGTCCCCACTCTCGCTTCGTTCCATCAACCTTTGGCGGGGGTATCTTATTATTGTGATGGAAAGACCAGTTTATGAAAGCGAGACCTAGACGTCTGTACTGAGTGATATTTTGGGGATCGTGTTGTAGGATAAGGATATGGCTCGAATATCCAGACGCATGAAGAAAGTTGTCTTCTTCTAAACGAGTCCTGTCCAGTACTACATCCCATAACAGCCCAGTGACTGTTTGCCTTTCTTCTATGATTTTCTCGAATTCCTGTTGGTCATCTGGAAGCGCGAAACATAATGTTGCGGACCGCTTACAAGCGAGGTAATATGAGTAAAGTCGGTATTTATTCATGAATCGTCCGCCTTCTAAACATGGAACAGCTGGTCTGAGAGTTATTGTTTTATCTATCACTGTGAGACGCCTATCAATCCTTTGGCCCGATGCACCCTTCTCAACGGAGAGAGACACTATGCGAGTTGGATACCGTCTTTTCAATCGCGGATCGTTGAATCTCCACAGGAGGTCGAACTTTACGCGGGATGGGTATGAAGCCCATGACCAACTAGGGGCTCAACACTGTGTGTAAGGTCTCACTTGATGGCCCCTACCACTATACCACAAAATCATTTCTCTGATGTTTGCCATCCAGTTTCCTGCGAAACCATCTTTTAATCTATTGATCTCGAAAATCTTTACCAGTCCGTCAATAGCTACTAATTTGTCTCTTTCGTACGTTAAGCATCTCTTGGAGTATTCTTGAATAATCCTCATCCATAATTTACCTAATTCCAGCGTCTTAGCTTTCCGATGGAGATTGTCGTGAAAATCATGCATCAATGTCTTCGTTTCTTCAGATGCTATCTTCCCGCATTGACAGTCCACAACTCAGCGACACTCCCATACAAGCTCCCAGGATGTGTAATGTACTATACGTCGTGACAAAAGACGCTCCTGTAAAGTCCATCCACGAGAAGAAAGGCTCGATAGCGGATGGATATACAGATAGGCCTCATAAATTTGGCGTGGGCTGGATGAAGGCCACAATCATCATCCCACTCAGTTGACGCCGTCCCATGACTTTGAAGAGTCTCTGGTAAATCTATTTGTCTTATAAGTAAGGGCTTGCAGAAACTTGAAGCAAAACAGCCCCCGTCGCCATTCTCTGCATGATCCGCAGCAATAGTCAGATATGCACAACTATAGACAGAGAGCATTTTGGATGATTGTATTTCCCAGTCCCCTGGGTCACCTTGAATGATACACAATGAATCGATCCACAGATATGGAATTCCAAGTTTCCAAGTAATGGTAACTGCATCCTGGAAGGTCTTTGACAGCTCGTTCCAACTTATATGACTTTTTCGATCATGGAAGTTGGACTTAACGGAGGTGACTATAGGGGAGGAGCCCCAACAATGACCCAGTACGGCATATGAGCCGAATTGTCCACAACTCTCGTTAACTCGCAGACGACGAAACTGCGAGTATTCAGTCAGATATCTTGTGCCCTAAATAGTGTTTGCGTATTGGTACCTTTTTGGGTGTTGTGTCATCTAGTCCTATATCAACAACTCTTTCTGGAAGTATGCTTTGACTTGACTCAGCACAAGAATGTTCTTTTGAGCATTCTTTTATCCAGTTTGTAAGCTTTTTGAAAGTATCTTCAGATGCGGTATGTTTGTGGTATGGCTTGGAGATGGGAAAAGCAATGCAATGCTCTCGGAAGTCTAGCTTGTCAGCTAATCTGTACCGCTGTAGTTTAACTTTTTTAATCTACCTACTAGAGTCGACCGAGACCTTTCCATGGAGACTTTCACGTCCTGTTCCACCATGAACATTCAAATTACCGTCTTTGTACCAAATTTCGACCGTTCTGTTACAATATCTCGTCCTCCAGGTAAGTGGGGTATTTCTCGTAGCATCATATAAAAGTGAGCAAGTCAGACATCCTCTATTGGAACTTCTTCCTATTGCTTCAACAGAGGTGTCTATAACGCAAGCACCCAGTTCGGCAGGAGCAGCTTGAAATATAGGCGGTATAACAAGCTTTGCATCTCTGCGTGCTCTAGCTTCCTCGCAGGTGTTCGCGTTCCAGCTTATATGGAGACCCGTGCAAAGGCACAACTCCTTATCTTTACTCTGCATGACAGGCTTGTTGGGGTTCGAGAGCAATACGGCTTGTTGAGTGAGATGACGAAATATCGTGGGAAAGAATCTGAGCAGAAAGATACGCGTTTCTGATCAGGTGCTCGATCCCTGTAGTCTATTGATGTTGTACAGTATGTAAGCGCCTAGGTATGCAAGAACCCATGCTCCGGCATCCAGATTGTACAGAAACGCCAACAACTATTGTATCGCAGATCGCAAATAATGAAAGGCACGGTTCCTATATTTACTACTCTGCACCCTCATATTGTGACCTCACGCCCGAATCTCACATGACATTAAGCCCTGCCTATAGACCCGTGACCCTTATACTCACCTCTACGCCTTGTATTTACACCTTTACTGTTATGTCCTTCCTGTCAACTTGCTGTTATACAGGGAATTGCCGATGAGCTATTGCTTAGGAGGTGAGAGCGAGAGGCCGGGTAAGAGCGGGGAAGACATTTCCGTGATGCTCAACCTCGCTTAATTGGTAGGCGCCCCTATATTACCTTCGCAAAGAGGCTATAGACAACGTGTGACGTGTTCCGCTCTTGAGCTGTTCTTATAATACTAGATAAAATATCTACGTTATGATATTTGCCATTCAATTGTAACTGACTTTCTGGTGCGTTCAAGATGCCGTATCTGTACGATTAGAATCCCCTATCTCTACATATCTTGTATTATCCTGAGATGCACACTAATTTAAAGTGCAGCTAAAATTCAGGTATTTACTTCACATAATTTAACTTCAGCCTTGTCCAAGGAGACCACTAACTTGAAAACATTCTTGGACCAGGGCTTATTGTTGAGATATACACATACCGAGGTGGATGTTATCGGTCACATGACATGTCTCTATCCTATAACACCACACTACTGTACTTGAAGAATCATGTACTTATTAAGTAAATAAAGATATTACTTGTTATAAATATTTTGTAGTTATACCGACTCTCACCCAAGCTTCCAGAATATATCTCTAATACCTCTCTATCATATAGAGTAATAGATTTGAACATTTTCCTTATTGGCTACCTAAGTATTATTATTGTAGTATAGCAGAATATTCTCCGCATGTAGCTGGAAACCACTGGAGCGAATTCCATTATACAATGGACATTAATCTGAAAGTGCAACTTATGAATGCAATCTCAGTATGACTCACATAACGGTAGTTCTTGTAGGATGAAAAGCTATCAGGATCATAAGTTGAGTAGAAAAACAAGTATTGGAACTCTGGGATATATGATTTCGGCTCGCATGACTAAAAGTTAACCTTATATGCCGTGATACCAAAGTTTTTGTTGATGATATTGGGTGGGCTTTAACGTGAAGATTTCTAAATATTATTTCCCAGTTTCTGGCGCAACGAAGAACCTCATTTCCCCATGGGTTTCCTCGCTTAACAACGACAAGCGAGGGGACCCAAAGATTTTTCCTGTGTATTGCGAGCTTGGGAGAAGTGTCTATTATTGCGGTATTAAAAAATGAAAATGTGTTATTTCACATGCGCCTAAACCTACAAAGTTAGAGGCATTAATTCCATCATATAGTTCAAGAAAGAAGTTACTAATTCGTTGGCTCAGGAACAGTGATATTCAACGCCATCTAGAGTACAGTAAACCAAAAGGGGCATTCCCACATAATTCGATGATGAAATCCTTGTTGCATAACTCGGTTTTCAGGAAACTGTCGTATTTTGAACGTGCTTCAGTCGTTGATGTTCCATCCACATCTCTGAGCTCCGTACGTTTATTCTTTTTCCCTGTCTGTTCTCATGCATATCAAGTAGCATCAACATGGTTCAAAAGACCTTAAACTCCCACCTATCGTATCTAGTCCATGACGTTTCTGATACTCGCCACATCAGTATCCGAAAGATGGGAGAACCTGCGTCCCGAGGAATCATTCAGAGCTCAGCTCAATTCCTACAAAATCTACACTCAATCGCAAATTCGGAATTTCGGTAGGAAAAATCCACCGAAACGTTATTCTCAACCTGTAATATCCAAAACAAAAGTAGCGATCAGATGATTTAGATCCATGGTTCGTCAGCTGGTGAAGCAACCCAGTCCCAGAATTAAGCATCTACCTTTTCAAAAACTCAGGTGAGATGAAAGAATGTGGCTTCGCGTCCGAGTACTAAGTAAGATATCAGTAGTGTCTTGGCTGTCAGATCGAGGTTTAGATCGGATTTGACATCGGTCAACGTAGCCTCTCTAAGGCTGAATGGCACAAATCTGTTCCGGCGCGTGGCTGTCATCTACTAAATAGTCGTACTTAGCGTGTCCACAAAGCCCTCGTATAAATGTGACCAATAACAATTGTTTCTTCTACCATCAACTAAGCAGGACTAAGTGAGCCACAAGAAATCCACGATAGATTTCCACTTCACTTTAGCGTAACGTTCAAGCATTCCATTCCGTCGAATTGAAGCTCCACTACAGGTACGGACCGTCCACGTTTTCTCGTGGCTCTTTCCAAACACTTATAGCAGTAGCTTCGGCTTTCCATTCTCATTAAAGTACGCAAGCAGTTACTATCCACAATCACTCTCGCAAGCCTTCACGGCTCCCGCCAAACAACCACCACACTTCTCACAAAATGTTCTTTTTCCTCTAGCGTATTGTTCGAGCATATATTGTAATCTCGTTAAACAAACCTTCTCTCTACTGTACAAGTACTCCCAAAGAAACAATATCTGAGGGTCCACGTTTTCTCGTGGAATTTTCCAAACACTTATAGCCTTGGCACCCGACTATAGTCTACTTCAGTGCAGTCTAGTGTAAGAAGGGATCGGACACTACCAGTAAATCAGCTAAGGTACCGTAATGTCTCACTGAAAATGCATTGACGAGGCGACGAACCATACACCAGACGAGCTAACGTTGAGCCTTGCGCCAATTCTACTGCCGATACAGCCAATCAGGATTTCCTGAAAAGGCACGGTGGCTTCAGATGATGGCTGTTGTTCGAGACTCTGTTGTTCGACTTGCTCGCGGAAATATCCCGGTGGCAAGTCTTGGTCAAGGGGATCTTCCTAGTTCAACTTAGCTGAAGCTTAATCTTGTTTTTCGGGTTTATCTAACCAGCGGGACTCGCTTGCTCAACCACGGAAAGTACCCAGATCGAAGTGTTGGTTGAAGTCTAATCGTACTTATAGACACGGTTGCGTGTAAGCTAATTGTGTTGTTTTGACCGATTGACGAGAGGACTAGTGAAAGCTAAGCTGTACAACGACTTCGTCATTCAGATGACGGCTATTGTTCTCTTTCTTAGACAACTTTTGGATCGACACTTGGAATTCTACTGGTGGTTCCTGGTTCCTGGTTCCTACCCACCTCGACACTTCTTTGTGAAAGCTACGCTGGTTCGTAACTTGTTTGTTTACTGGTTCCCGCTGCTATATGACGGGTGGGGCTTGATTGTTATGCTTACCAGTATTTGACGAGGAGACGAATGGTAGGAGTGTTTTTGGGATGATGTTCTGAGTAATAAATTCCTTGCGTCTAGCATCCCCTGCACAGAACCACATTCATCCACCTCGCGTATTCATAGTCTTATTTCTCGCTTCCATCTAATGCGCACACAGACGCTGAACCATATGTTGTTTGATATCATACTGAATGTTTTAAATGGATCCCATGGAATTTCAAAGAACCCCATAGAACAAGTCATCTCAAAGCCCATCTACCGTTTGTCTCCTTATCAAATACTGGTAAGCATTGTAGCTCGGGTACAAGAAGCTCTCAACTTCATATCTACTGGTACAGGAGAGGAGGCGGCAAAACGAGCGTAACTTTCACAAAGACGTGGATGTTAGACCTTCCGTAACGACCAGTAAATAACAAAGCGTAGGTCCCAAAGAACGTACCAAGAAGAAGGGTAATTGACGTATGCCATCCAAAAGGCCATCAACTTTACTGTACTACCGTACGTATATTCGTCTCCTCGTTAAATACTGGTAAGTATTGTGGTATGAGTGTAAGGAAGCTCTACAGTAAACGTCACACCTACTGTAAGGAAACGGACAAACAAGCGTGACTTCTACCAAAACGTGTCCTGCATTCTAGAATTTCCGTAAGCACCAGTAAAATACAAAGCGTGCGTTCCAGAAAACGTGTGGATGAAGTTTGCATGCGCTATTCTTACAGTACAGCAGCCCTGCAGAATGAAAAGAATAAACAAGTACTATATCCCTAAACCACTCGCTTCACCCTTGAGCTGGCAACTCTATGACAAGGAACAAGTTCATGGTAGGTCTTTGCTCGTAAAACACAGCAAATCCATCTTCCATAGAGAAATCGATACTTCGTACAATACAATGCTAGTGATTGTTTTAGTTTTCCCTCTCGGTAACGCGGCCCCAACACCTCGCACAGTCCCAAATTCCCACGTGCTAAAAGTACCAGTAATTGCTTAAGTACTACTAGTATAATACAGTAACAACATCAGTCTCCAAGTCTGACAGACAAACTCTCTTTCCTTCTCCTTACACCCTACCACAGGCCCCACCACACACTAGCTCAAAGCAAGCCAGCCATACGAACCTTCCACCTCGGTTACACTAGCTGCTGATCTTCAAAGCTTCAAAATACGAGGCATTACTTCTAATTCGTCAAATCTTATATGCTTCCCTATAACCTTAAACCACATGGCTTGATTGTGTCAAAACAAATGGTGGGGCGTTCACCCTCACCGCACCTTACCATCTATATTACTGACCTAGGCGCTGTGTTTGCGGAAAAGGTCTAATTAGACTAATCTTCAGAAACCTAGCTCGGATATATAAAAGGTTAATTTACTTATAATACAACGTTTTAATTGGAAGTTATTACTAAACAGCGGGTCTACGAAGGCTGAGAGTGTTAGTGAAACTGTCCCGCTCTTCATCTGAAAATACACCTTTTCCGGAAACACAGCGCCTGGGTCTGTACCACGTGGCATCTACCACCACTTTAAAACCCATCCCTAAGTTTAAAAATCTTCCACCTCGCTTACAATACCATACACCAGACCCATGAGTATAGTCTGATTACTATACCCATCAACTCGCCACAATCTCTATGCAAGCCTCCTCCTCTTATCCTGTCGCTTCCTCACTCCCACAACAGGATCCTAGAATATTTTGCCAAGAACATCCAACCATACCACAAAGCTCAAGAGTGTCAAAACAACGGGCGTTCATCCTCACCGCACCACACCATCTATATCACCACCCACCAAAAAAAAACCCTCACAAACCTTCTCACGACCCTCGCTTACACCCCAAGCCCGCCCTCTGCCTCAAACGATATGAATCATCTACTATACCCCGGATTCGCCACATGGTCTATGCTTCTCCATTTCCCTTCTTACGCTTCCGCGGATTGTGTTGCAGGAACCTTCACGTCCATCCATGATTTCAAGCGAAGGCGTCAAAACAAACCCCGGGATCGTGGAAAACTAAGCTCCGAGGGGGGGGGAGGGAGGCTGTACACTTGCATCACTCCATCACCTCTAGAGAAATCTTGCTGACGAATTTGAGGAATAGCTTGGAGGATCTAGAGGTGAGCTTCGTACGAAAGAGGAGATCTTATCTATGCGGACTATGAACCCGGTAGGTAATAAGCGCCATTCAAGGAGGTCTAACCTCTCGAGGTATTTGTACTAACAAACGTCAGTTCATTACTTATCCATCCCACTTCTTAGTCCTCGTCTAAGCCTAGTTTAGTTCAGGTAATACAAGCCTTCATGTTCGAGATGGACTCCTCGAATTGGTATTTGCATTAGAAGTCATCTGGTCCTTACAATCTCTTTATTCCGTTATTAAATTCTTGTATTCGATATAGTACTAATTTGTCACTAGAAGACGCCAGCTAAACCTATGAATAAGGTATAAGCTTAAAACTAATTATCTACATGCCAAGAAACTCACTCGATTACTATGATCAAAAACCTGTTTGTAAAACTCCCCTATTTAGCTTCGTAAACGTATAACACGTCATCTAATCACCACCTACCACTCGCAAGACAATTTTTCATCCCACAAGAACCTACTTTTAGATATAGACATCCTGCCCTAACCTAGCTGTGCACAGAATGCCATCCACCTCGTCCTCTCCAACAACATAATACCAGACCTCCAATTCGCCACATTGAACATACATAATACATCCCATCGCATTCCACATTCGCCTCCTCCTTAGACTCTTCTGCTTTGCGAGAACCTCCAAGAACCTTCCCTCAAATACTGTACTATCCTGTACCTACTCCACGCCATCGCGTCAAACCAAATCTCAATCAAGGCCAGGAAAGGGGCCGTTCATCTTCACCACTCACCACTCACCTCATATGACTAGGTTGAAGTGCTCGAGTGAATTATCGCGTTTACACTCCACGACATCCATGTCCCAAAACACCCACTCACCTCTCATAACGCCCCATTTCGCCACATTGTATATGCTCTTCCTCTCCTCTTCTCTGCTCTGCTCTAGCTTCTAGTTTCTAGCTTCTACTGTACTCCACCTCCTAACCCCTCTCCCTCCAACCCCCCGCATCTCGCTTCCACATCCCCACCCATCCCATCCCATCCCATCCCATCCNCACTCCACGACATCCATGTCCCAAAACACCCACTCACCTCTCATAACGCCCCATTTCGCCACATTGTATATGCTCTTCCTCTCCTCTTCTCTGCTCTGCTCTAGCTTCTAGTTTCTAGCTTCTACTGTACTCCACCTCCTAACCCCTCTCCCTCCAACCCCCCGCATCTCGCTTCCACATCCCCACCCATCCCATCCCATCCCATCCCATCCACCACCCAACCTCTCACACCTACCCAACACAACCCAACCCAACCCAACCCCATCCAAAACATCACACCACGCCACAGCCCGCAGAACAAGAAGTCTCAGCTTCCTTATTCAAGGGGTCTTTAGGTGCCTTGGATAGTACAGTACAAGTATAAAGTTCCATACGATACCCAGTAATCTTACCGTAGGAAAGCTCAAGATATCGTACGTGCCAGAGGTAGGTAGGTAGGTTTAACAAGTCTTCGTTTCACAAAATGGAATGGAATAAAATGAAATAAAAGAGATCTGGATTCGGTCTTACGTAGTATTTATTGTTATTATTAAATAGAGCGAGGATCTTTCGACGTCGGGGGATAGAGGGGGTATTGAGATGTTGAATTTTTACTCGTACTCGTAGGGCTATAGAAATGGAAATGGATGGGAGGGAAAGAGGGACGACAGTATTAGAATCAAAGGCATAGAACTTCGATGAGTACTGTACTGTACGATGAACCCATTCCGATCCCATCGAAAGACCCCCATTCGGCCCAAGAACGAGAGTGCCGTACCGTACCGTACCGTATTTCGTATATGAGTACAGTCCATACATTGGAATACATCAGACGCGAGCTAAAAATAATACCTTCCAAGAAGTACGGTATTGTATTGCAGGATCCGCTAAGAACAGACCAACAAGCCAGTCATCCTCTATAGTGTAGTAGACAGACCCCCAATTACTACACCTGTACTGTACTGTGTGATGTAATCAACTACTGTACGGTCTAGGAAACAACCCCCCTGGACCTACAGTAAGCTCAGGTTCCCCCCCAGAATAGCCGAGCGAACCAATCGCAACTCCGCACCCTTCCCCTGCCTCGCCTCGCCTCGCCTCGTCACCCATCAATGTCCAACACTAGGCCTCATGCACCCTGCTTTTCCATCTGAAACAAATTGTTCTCGAGAAGCAGGCCGGCAGGGAACATCAAGAACGAACAGAACGCACCAAAAAAAACACATCACACATGCCTCCACGGGTGTACTGTACGAAGGAAGTAGGAGGAACAAGTATTGAGATGCAGCATGTTGCGTGCAGCGTAGTACAGTGAGAAAGGCAGCAGCAACGGAATAATTCCCTACTGTAGGTGTTTTGTTAGCGCAGGCCGGATGTTTGGTGGCTTCCCGATCGGATGAATTTTGCGATGGAAAACGGATCGCGGTGCGCTGGTCTGCGCTGGTGTGGTGTCGGGAAATTCCCATTCCATCCCACATCATCGTTGCAAAGATACTGGTAGTTTAGGGAGAGGGGCGCGGCAAAGGGGGGGAATATTATTGGGGGTGGTTTGTCAAAGCCACAACACTGTCGATCTTTTCGATGGGGTATGCCTATCCCACCACACGCATTCGACAGGAGGTCATCGTCGAGGGATTGTGTGACGTGACGGATGGTTGTCATGCGGCGGAATTGTTTGGTAGAGATGGGATGGGATGGGATTGCGAAAGCTGGTTTCTTCGCGTCTTTCACGTGAGGGGGGTATACGGTTATTGTTTCCGGATACTGCATAGTGGTTTGTGAGTGTTCTGAAGAGTGGTTTGCGATTTCGGATTAGTTGTTTGTGAGAAGGATAGCCGAGGGAGGATAGGGCGGATGGGATAGATGCATTGAAACTTGGTGTTCAGGGTAAGGTTCGTTTGTTGGTTCAGACAAACAACGAAGTGAAGTTGAAATGCGATCGTTTGCGCTCGGTCTACTGTGAGAACATCGTACAGTAAGTTTCCTCGGTAAACATTTGGTACCACGATCCAGGTCTGAATCAACACCATACACGACGGATAAGGTTTCCGCCGTTGACTTTCTAGATCGTAAATGTAGGCACAGAGGTATCAGCGCCAGCCAGCCCGTCATTTGGTCTTGGGGCTTCGGATGACATTGGACGAACCTTTCCGTGGAGGCTGGGCATGGGAGAATTTTTGCAATCTGTTTTTTTGTTTGTTTGATGGTCTGACAATCGACGATTCGTAAATCTCTCCAAGTGGAAATGCTTGCTAGAAAAAGACCAGACCGGATTCATGGGCCGAAAGTCGGTTTGACACGTTGGAGATGATGGTAGTTATGCCTTGTAGGGAGTTATCTGTGTTACTTGTACGTGGATCTCCCACCGAGGAACAGGGGCTAGACGAGTCTTTAGCGACCACCTTGGTGGGTTCAGGCCTGCTACTCGTACAGTACGAAGTAAAGTCGAGAAAAAATATCATCTCCAAAAGTTCAATTCCAAGAATGTCAAGTTCAATAATCATCATCTCCATTGGAAGCATGCGGCCCCTCGTCATGCCGCTCAATGGTTTTCATTCTCGTTGTGGATGGAATGGAGGGAAAGATTGGATTGACCATGTCCACTTCCAGCACTCACCCACCATCCACCCGTCCACTATTCGCCCGAGTCCCTGGGGTTCTGAACTCGAAACCAATATACTGATATGCAGAAGGCGTTTCCCGGGACGAGCCCGCGGGTAGGCTGTCCTGGAAGACCACGTGCGATTATCTCCGTCCGACGAACCACAGTGATTCCAGCAGAACAGCGTGGGAGGGTGATGTCTGATGCTCGCTCGTTCCGGCAAGTGGGAATCGGGAATCTGATGTTCGTCCAGTTTTTCCCACTTCCAGTAAGTACCAGATAGGATCCGTTTTTAATCGTCAACCCACTTGCGGAGCGTACCGTCTGGATGAGTGGGTAGCTAGAGGGCCAAGAGGGGTAGATTGCTGTATATTTCCGCGCTGCATTGTGCCCATGGTCTGCACGCGAAATACTGTAAACAGTGGAGGCGCACTGCCATTTGCCTATTTGGTCTTCTCTAGGGATTCCCTCCTTCTTCCCAGCATGCTGGAACTGGGTCGGACCTCCATTACTGGCATCACTGGCTGTAGGCGATGGCCAGTCGCAACTGCTGGGTATAAATAATTGATGACGGATGGACCGTATGTTGACCTGGTCCATGTCGAGGATTCCAAGCGACATGTGCAGCCCTGTCAAATGGAGATGGAGATGGAGATGGAAATGGAAATGGTATCAACCTGGAAGTGCCAAGTGTCTACATCAGCATCCCATGCCATTGCCATGCCCTCCCTGCTTGATCCCAACAACCTCGGCCAGTGCAGTGCAGTGACGGGTGCTACGGCTACGGCTACGGCTATGCTCTACAGCTACTCGAGTACTCGAGTACTGCACGGTGGCGGCTACTTCCCAGTGCACTGACTACTAGTAGTAGTGGACAGCCAAAGGTCAAACAGAGTGTACGGAGAATCCATTAGGCTGCTAGTCACCAAACATCACCAGCACAGCACAGCACAGCCACAGCCACAGCAGCAGCACCCGACCAGCCAGCCAGGCCAGCAAGTGTAGTGTAGTGTAGTGTAGTGTAGTGTAGTGTAGTGTACTCGTAGTGTACTCGAATTCTCGTACCAGGTGTCAAGCTCCTACAAGCTCCGGCTGGTACAAGCTCTACAAGCTCCTACAAGTCGTGTATAGTTGCATACTGGTGATGCCTGTGGTGAGGCACCGAAAGAGAAGTGCAGGCTCTTGGCGTTTCGCACAGGCTGCACCAGCAGACTACTGAGCCTACAGCAGACACTGACAGTCAGGACAGCCTTCGAGGCCTCGAGAGCTTCAAGCGTGGCGTGCAGGATGGGATGTGCCTGGGGTGAGGGTTAGGTACAGTACCTAGGGACCCACCGCTCTTGCCTTTTGAGCATGTCCTTCACAACCTTCCAGGTTGAATGTTGAATATGGATGTCCCCCACTAGGTCCCACTTTTCCCCGCTGGCCCCGCTCCTGCACCTCTCAACCAGTCGCATCTCTTGGATTTCGTGGTCCTTCTGTGCCCACCAGCCCGTGGTTCGCTAGCATTCCCAAACTCAGCAATGCATCAACTGGACATTGATGAGTGCAACTGCAGCAAGCACCACCCCAGGCCTCAAAGCGAGCCAGCGAGCCGGCAAAACATACTAAGCTAAGACATGCTAGACATGCTAGACTCTAGACCCCCTAGACAACCTAAACAACCTAGACAACCTAGACAACCTAGACAACCTAGACAACCTAGACAACCTAGAAAAAAAGCCTCGACATGTTGATTATAAGGAACCCACCGTTTCCCGGCCTCGTGGGATTGCAAGATCAGAACAGTCCCATTTCCAGCAGAGTTTACTTGTGCAACCGAGCCCAAGAGCGAGAGCGCCTTTGACTATAAAAACCCATACTAAGCATCCCATATCGACCACGCCGAACTCATCTGTGCCTCACCACCCCATGTTAATTGTTTGGTAAGACTTGTTGACACCCACTCGGCGACGACACCTTGCCACCACGAGAATTTGCTCCTTGCCCGTCAAAACAAGAAGCAGCTTGTGGAACCTCTTGAGGAAACCCCACGACTATTCCATCTCTCCTGCTCGTCAGAAAAAAGGAACCGCCCGCCCTTGGACGGATTTCCTTTCCATTGTTATATATTTCTTCTGTGCAGCAAGTGGATCGCCCCACCGACCGAGCGGTCGGATCGATGACGGTTATAAAGAGAGCGGCAGTGTACGACCAGAGGGAGAGGAGACTCAGAATGGAGACATTATTGAGGAACACCACCTGTAGCAAAGGTCACACACATCCACCTTGGAACACCACTGGCGTCCTTCGTGTCGAAAAATGTGAATCAATATGTGGATTCTGCCAGAAGGAGACCAAGACCGCGGCGAATCTCCGAAAGGTAACGTCCACTCCATCGTGGTAAATGAGTATGAAGCGGCGGCTAATCGTACTTTGCCATTAAGCACGTCGCTATCCACATCAAAAACGAAAGACTCAACTTGACCATTGCGGAGGGTTCGAGTGGACGTGGAAGACTGTGTGTTGGAACCTTGCCCTTTACTCACAGTGCTACGGCTAATTGTCAGTAGCGAAATGCCTCAAACATTCGAACGAGAATCTTCCTCGGGATCACGACTCTCCTACTTTTCCGATGAGACAGACGCAAGTTCATCGGCGAGAAGGAATAATGGACTCGCCAGAGTACGTTCCAATCAAGGATCATCTGCAGACCCATTTTCGCCTTCAGCGGTCTTGATGTCGATGCACCAACCCCATTCACAATCTGGAATTTCCAGATCATATCCATCCTCTTCAACTTCTACACCTACTTCCCAAGGCCTCACATCTTCCAACCACCAATCGGTCTACAGCTACCCCTACTCCACCCCAACCACAACATCCATCTCCCAAAGCTCCCAACCCCCTTCCCAAGTCTACTCCGCCCTCGACGTTCACTACCCCAGCCCAGAAAAAGACCTCTTCCGCGTCCTCCGCGAGCACAACATCAGCACCAAAACAGCCTGGACCGTGATCCCCGCCTCGGAAGGAACTCGCGTCCTCGAATTATGTAAATCCCTCTCAGTAGCACAGGAGGTTCGCGGCTCGTCACTAGCGACTGCCCCCGTACCTTGTTATCACCGCGAGACGCTGTATGATGAGGAGTGGCAGGCGCACATGAGGGATGTGCATGGAGTCTTCTTCCTCTGGCCCGAGACGTGGATGAAGAGGATTGAGGTGGTGGATTTGGAAGCTTACGGAGGGGACATTGGGGGGATCAACAATCTGATGATGGAGTGAGGGGGGAGTGGAAGCTGAATTCGATTTTGTTTTCATCTCCTCACCAAACATCATGTCCTTTTTGGTGAGTTCGAGTACGTGGATTAGGACTGTCCTTGTCGAATCGTGACGGGGGAGTGTGTTGAGAATTTGGCTGGCACCGAGGAGAAACTGGCAAACAAGCAAGCAAGGGAAAAAAAAAGAAGCTTTTTCCAGCATCATATCAACAGGGTAATGTACTTGGATTCTTGTACTACGTACCTGGTTTACCGTTGATGGGGATGTCCACTTGAACTTTCAGCGGTTCCAACTTGGAATTAAGGATATCCCAGCCAAGGATCCCCAAGCCAAGGGGCATCGCGCCAAGAGAAGATCCCCAGAATCAGAACCCCTCCTCCCAGTCGGTCGCGAATTTGCGAAATTTGTTTACACAACCAATTTGAGCATTCGAAGATCCATCGCCATCTCGAGATACCCTTCCCAGTGATCCCTTCGTTGGGCACCTAGCCTTATCCGTCTTCTTGGCTTCCTGTCTGTTGTTGGGAGGAGGAGGAGAAAGGAAGTGAGGTGTTGTCCGGTTAGGGGGGACGGGGGGAGACGGTGTTGGACTCAATACCAGTACAGCCGGGGAATTTCACGACACGGATAAGGGGGATGAAGTCTCTCGACCGAGTTGAGGTTGAATAGAGGTATACCAGTGCACCATTCCACCTACCAACCCACTCCCAAAAAAGGCCGCACAAGAACAAGACCCCCATCGGAAAACAGAACACTAGCTGTCTGGGGAGGGGAAGCAGTTAGGAGAAGAGAAGAGAAGTCTGCATGCGCTACCGATTCCGTCCCAAAATGACAGTCCAGTACTGTAAAGTACTGTACAGTATAGTAGAAATTCTCGAATGATGCATTTCTAGAAAACACACACACACGTAAATGGACGCTTCTGAACCGTTTCCAAACCAAAAAAACATGGAATTCGTTCGTTCTCCGCGAGTCCCTCGGATGTTGGTATTCGTTATACAAGGATCTTGTATTTATAAGAGTTTATGTCATAGAGTACATGTTTTTTTTTGTTCACTTGTTGTTTATAGCATGTACTGTACTAGTAAATTACTTTTCTTTATTTATTTTTCTTGCTTTCTATGGGAGATTTACTTTTCTGTGTTATATTAAAGTATATTAGAGTAAAGTGAAGGAAAGGAAAGGAAATTAAACTACCTGATTAATAACCTAAGTGAGCCCTTATTGTAGAAGCGAGTTACTCACTATCTCTATCTATATCTATATCTACCTAGCACCGGAGAAAGAAAATAAAAAAAGTACTTACTATTGTACTATACCTTTTATTATTCTTATCCTACTATAACCTACTTTTCTTAATGTCCTTTTTAGATAATTTAGATGTATTTTTAGTGGCCTAGTACGGTATCCTAAAACTACTACTAAACTAGATAACTAAATCGCAAATCGCAAATCGTAAAAGTTATATATTTTGTGACAGACTTGCTTCAGGTAGAACTCAGAACAATTAACACTCTATTCTTAGGACAAAAGACGAGGAATGAAGGAGAGCTCGAGAGAGCTGGGAACTAAGTACAGGTCGTGCGCGCTAGCGCCTCGCTAAGCGAGCATGTGACATCCAGCCCTCGTGACCATAACCGTCACATATTTACTACTACTATGCTAGAGTGCCTATATCCCTATACCCCTACCCTCGCTTAAACTTTGTAGCCTTAAAATTTTCACGTGTATAGTATACTCGCTACCCTTACTATCGTACCCCCTTACTATCGTACCCCCCTATCGCCTATATTTACTATCGCGTAGGGGTTATACCCTAGTATGTTATTTAGAAGAGAGAGAGAGAGAGAGAGTAGCGGAGAGAACAAAAGCGGGGAAAGTTTTTTATATATATCGCTTATTCCTACCCCCCGGATACTACCTTCCTAAAGAGGTTAGGCTAGTACGTGTTACGCTAAAAATTGTCTACTACTCGTACTTATCTATCCTTTCTCTTTACTACTTCTACCTTCTCTTCTCTTGCTCTATAATAACTTGTAACGAATACTCAAACTGGCTAACTAAACTTGGCTGGGTGTTCGCTGGTTGGTATGCTATGATAAGAAGAAGACTATCGGGTTGTTCACTTGGAAGTGAACTCGTTACTTGTATCAAAGATGTCAAACTAATATGATAAGATTGATAACTAAGTTGAGCACGAAGCTCCTATCTAATGGCAGACGTGCCAGTCTTATATAGAACCTTCATACCCCGCGTATGGTCCGAGTATAGAGTAGTATAAGCCTTCCTTATACTTCCTTATACTCCGGTAGTATAGAGTAGTATAAGCCTCCCTTATACTTCCTCATACTCCCTAGTCACATGATCTTCTGTAAGGAAGAAATCCTTGGATCGCCTAGCTACCCTAAGCGATCCCCGTTTGCTATAAGAAATCTGAATGTGCCTGTCGAGGGTTGCGCCTCTTATTATGACAAGTATCACGTGAACACGTGATTCGTGACACTTAGCTAGATAGAGAAAATATAGTTAAAAATAGATACTTTTACTTTATTTAGAAATATACGTTTTTTCGGCCCCTTCGTCGTACTATATCGAAGGGATAGTTCTACTATAGTACTTTTTTATTTAGTATACTAGTTTAGATAAGATTCCAAGTAAAGTATTAAGGAGAAAGGTAGATATATATTCGATGGGATATCTGTCACGAATCACGTGTAGCAATGCATGTGACAAAGGAAGAGCAGGCGGCGTCCTGACAGGTTAAGCACATCCATGGACTTATAGCAAAAAGGGATCAATTAGACTAGCTAAGCGATCCAGGGATTTCTTCTGGTTAGAAAAATCACGTGATCTAGTCGCCTGTCGACTGAAGCGATCAGGGCGAGCGACTAGAGTGATCAATCAGAGAACGAAGGTTCTATATAAGACTGGCACGTCTGCCACTAGATAGGAGCTTCGTGCTCAACTTAGTTATCAATCTTATCATATTAGTTCGACATCTTTGATACAAGTAACGAGTTCACTTCCAAGTGAACAACCCGATAGTCTTCTTCTTATCATAGCATACCAACCAGCGAACACCCAGCCAAGTTTAGTTAGCCAGTTTGAGTATTCGTTACAATATCCTAGTTATATAGTAAGTATAGAATAAATGTTAGATAAGAGTACGAGTGTGATGTCAGTGCACCAGGGGCATAGACCGAGAAGCGGGGTTGATACTATGGTTACAACAGCACAGATGGATAAAGCAGTGGGCGTGTTTGTAGATTATTCTGTTTGATGTGGGATTAAATGGGTCTTAGGGGATATTGATTTCATTTCTTCGTTATTCCCTGAAGTATTTAGCGAGGGATAGGAAGAGGCTTTTCAATTGCAATGTTCATACTACTAAAGCCCCTACAGTATGACTTAAGGAGTCAAATCCACTACTCTACACTATTCACCTTGAGTGAAAAAAGTAGAACTTAGGTAGTGGAGTATTTCTTTCAAACGCTGCTGCTTACTTACTTTTACGTGTTCATTCTCCTTCCTCTTTCTCTCACTCATTCGTCATACCGAATACCATCTGGAAGTACGGGGGCTGAAAAAGGCAGATAGGGTCTGCAAATTCCGGACGTACCAACCCCCTTACCAACCCTATCTAAGGATCCGTCGCATGGACAATTGAGAACAGAAATGGGAACGAGAAGCTGTGTGGATTCTTTATAGTGGTGGTAGAGTTGAGGGGACTGTTACCCGACAATTACCCGACATCCCCACGCCCGACAATTATATAACAACAAATACCGCGTCTCCTCCCAGCAAATCACAATTACATTTACGACTTTGGCGAGAAATATATTTTCTGGTTATTAAAACCCTCTACTCCACCTAGAGTCAAGTCTTACCTATGTGCACACTACGTGTGCGCTTGGTGAAAACCCTTTACTGCAGTAAACATAGAAAAGAGGCACTGCTAATCTTGGTAAACCCTACAGTCATGAGTACCCACATTTCTTATCCTTCGTAGGAGCAACCGAGCAAGGTCAGGGATTATGAAAACAAAAGGATTTGGGCTAGTTGGAAGGTACGGAGGGGAACCAGCAGGGCACTTTGTAGTAGAAAATAAATTCTACTCCTCCTTTATTACTCCTGCGCTATATTCAAGAATAGCACCTACTAGAATGTAGGGGTAGTAGGTAGGTAGGTGACGCCTGCGGCTGGCTAGATTGCTGGCATCCGGTTGATACAAATCGTCGTCGGAAAAGTAAGGTTCATCAAAGTGCACCATCTGGGTCCCATGGCCTAGTTGGTAAAGCTACCTATGTCTCATATTTGCGAGATAAATCAACTTCCCGAACTCAAAAGAGATGTAGGGGTGCAGAGTTAGTCCGAGCCTTGGCTTGTTTCTTGCCAATTTTTGGTTTTATTTCATGGATATGTTCTTTATTTTTTGGGTCTTTTAGGTGTGGGTAATAAGATTGTATATCTGGACTTGAATCTGGCACTGGGAAGGGGGGGAGCAAGGGCAGTGAATAGAAAAGTGGGACTGGAAGATTCGATATTTTGGGGGGGTGAAGGGAAGAGTGGACGGGATGGAATATGTTGTTGTGGTAGCTTGAGCTGGCCTTGGGTTGCAATTATTTGGGAGTAGTGAGATTCAGAGAAGGAGTAGGGGGTATGGAAGAGGAAGAGAGGATTTGAATTTTGGGGTTTCAGGGGAGGGTGGTTTTTGATAGCATTTTTTTAGAAATACTTTCTTCTGTGGGTTGCGTTTATTTCTTGCTCTCTCTTGATCTGAGGTGACTTTAGGGAGAATAAATGATAGTAATCTCCATCCTGATTGTGTGATTATGTTGAGTCATGAGGGCTAAGTAGTGAGAATACGGATACAGTAAGAGTGAGAATGGAAGAGGACATGAGAAAACCTCATACGGTAAGGTAAGGACCACCAGTAAAGCCCCACCCTCATTTCTTCTCCATGCTGCACCAATTCCCGAGCATCATGATCTACTCCCTTTTCCACTCCTCAAACTCCACCGCCAAATGCTCCTTCAGCCTCGCAAATTGATTTCCAAAGTTTCTCCCACAGCGCCAACACTTCAGATCCTCCGACAAAAGCCTACTCAACGTACCCGACCTCCTCCTCTCATCCTTTTCGTCCAACGGGAATTCCTCCAAACTTACGAAAAATGCCGTATTAAAACTATTGTAGTGCTTTCTCTTATTCATCCTATCGCTAAAGCGATCCACACTCAAAACATGAATATGCAAATGATCCATCGAAGGGCTCGCATGGATACCCACCATAACATCTTTCTCCCAATCCCGCCCTTTTGGCATTTCCTCACCCTCATTCAGGTCCGTCTCCCCACTCAGGATATCCTCTACCGGTTTATCAGCTTTTGAATACTTCCCGTATAAACGCCGGAGTTCGAGCCCAACCCCATATTTGAGTTTCGCGGCTTCGGCTTTGCAAGCAGCGAGGAACTCGGCGTCGTTGAAGACCTCGAAGGGGTGGAGTTTGGGGTGAGCTGGCGAGCGCGGGAGGAGAAGCGCGTGAACGCTGGATTTGGGATACATGTCGTGGATTCTGACGAAGTTATCGTTCCATGAGATTATCCGTGTGCTGGGCCAAGCTTCTGGATTGGCGATGTAGGCTCCGAGGGCGTCGCGGCCTTTGAATGAGGGCTTTTTAGATGGCGGTGAAGCGGGTGGTGTGGATTTCCTTTTTGGGCCCATCATTTTTGTGACTGGTTGTGTGTTAGTTTGGTTGTGGGGGAGGTGAAGATGGTATCTTACATGCGTTGATTTGAGAGGAGGTGGATGAAGATGAGGTCAATTGTTTTTCTGAATTATTCATTTCTTTTGGTCTTTTGGACGAAGGAGTTTCTTGGGGGATTTCCGGGGATTTCGAGGACATGGTGAAAGAGCTTTGTTGGATTATCGCTTGTAGCTGATGGCTTATGAGAGCGGCGGAGGTGAGACGGGTGGGCAGGAACTCTTATATATGTTCAGCGCCTGAGCGAGGTAAGCATTGGCTTGTCAATAAGTGAAGAATCAGCAATTACTATCTGAGGACTATGGAAATACGATGAATGATTTCGAATTGCAGCATACATGTTTCTATATAGATACTTACTAGGTAGAGTCGTAAAATGTACCTAGGAGTACAGAATGGGTTTTTATCATCTCCAATTGGACTATTAATATACAATTACTTCTCATAATGCAGATACGATAGTTCTGGAACTCAATTCACAAAGTGTAGGTGAAGCCATTGAAAGGCATTGTATTGAAAGACTTGCAGGTTGAAACTTGACGTTGGGTCTCATCGGTCAATCCACGGATGACGATTAGCCCCACAAAAACTTCTGTTTGAGCCTCCGGGATTCACTGCAGTTGCACCCTCCAGGTACCTTCAAAATGGACAAACACGCACTCCCCATTCGCTTCGGCGACACCTACGACCACGTACACTTACACGGTGATCCATCAGATACTTTTGACAACCAGAAGAAATGGTCAAGAAAGGACAATCAAAGGGTGGAAAGCCAGGCAGGGGTGGAGGGGTGAAAAAGCCGTCCCCCGCGACGGCAACAGGCGATGATAGCTTCATCGTATTCTCGAATTCCGATAAAGATCCCAAACCGAAGAAACCTGCGAATGCTACGGCAGGACCCTCTGGACTCGATGGGCCTGCTTTGGCTGGAGAAGCTCCAAAGCGACCTGATGTGAAGAAGATAATAGGAGGGGCGTCTTGGACGGGCAAGTTACCTGTGAACATGCTATCAGAGCATTGCCAGAAGCAGAAATGGGAGAAGCCGGAATATACGATGGTATGTCGACCATCTAGTGTCTCGTCGTGCCAATACTAACAACTTTACTCCAAGTCTAAAACCCCGGAAGGCTATTCATCCATGGTCATCCTGAAAGCCAAAAACCCGAAAACACAAGAACTCGTACAGCTTGCGCCGTTCAAGTTACCCCCAAGCCACAAGCATCTTGCCGCGAAGCCTACCGCTCTCGAGGCGAGACACTTTGCTGCCACATATGGACTTTTCCGTGTTTGTAGTATGCGAAATATACATATGATGCTTCCTCCTGGCTATCGAGATTTATGGAAAGGGGAGTTCGAGGTTCTGAAAAAGGAAGACATAAAAGATGGTCGCGCCTGGCAATACGAGGCCGATCCATTTGCAGCACTTCGAGAGCGGGAGGAAGCCAAGGCTCTGATGGAAAAACGACGGATAGAACGAGACAAGGCAAAGGAGAAAGCGCAAAATAATCCTGAGGGACCTGGAGGCGTGGGACTGGCTCTCCGTAATGGAGGACCGGGAGGTGCAGGTTCTGGCTCCCATAATATTCACAGAGGTTGGACCCGTATTCCCAAAATCGAAATGGGGAAACGAGGGCGAATAAATATCGAAAACTTGATTCGGAAGCATGCAATTTGGAATCCTCATGATGTACGTATGTCTCAATTTCAGAAACATTCAATTGTCAATGAATTCACAAAACTGGAATTCCGCGAGAGTCACGTTCAAGAAGCTGTGGAAGAGTGCAAAGACCGAGAGGAGACTTTGGAATGGTTGCTTATTCACGTTCCTGAGGATGATCTTCCTCGGTGGGCATTACCTGAAGGCTACACAGCTGGTATTAGCATGGGGAGCAGTGATTTAAAAAGAGAAGGGGCAATCAAACGATTAGCAGAAGCAGGATATTCTTTGGACTTGAGCAAACAGATCTTCGATGTAAGTGGTGATGAAGCCACCGCCGCGGAATCTTTACAGAAGATTCTTCTATCCAGTGGGCAAGACTCCGAAGTTGTTGTAGATGAGTCGGATTCTTGGGCTGCAGAAGAGGCAAAAGAAAACTCTGAAGCAACCTGGGAAGAAGAACTCCTCAGCTTACAGGCGGTCAGTGGTGATCGATACTCTCGTCCATCAAAAGATGTTTGTAGGATTACAATTAAGCCCTCTAATCGGGGTCGAAACACCGAAGTCCGTCCTATTTTGCAGTTTCGAAGAACTCCCGAATACCCACAAAAGGTTCCCGTTCTATCAGTACATGCTACCCTTCCATCTTATATCCGTCTGAGTGTTATGAAGCAAGCTCTCAACCACGCTGTTGATAACCTTCTTGGAGAGCAAATGTTATATTTCTTGGTGGATTGGGTGGAACAAAATCTATACAGTATCATTGAGCGACCAGGAAGACTTCGAGACATCTCTGCTGCAGCCTCTACTACTAGTGAGGTGCGACCGGTTCAACGAAAGCGACAGAAGAATTCTCGTCATCCTCGGTTAATCAACTGGTCCCCTAATGCAAGAAGCAAGGAGGACTGGACTAGACGACAAACGGACCCTAAGTTGCAATCTCGAATTCAAGAAAGAAGATCGCTACCTGCTTGGGAGATGCGTGAGATCATAATTGATACAGTGGAGGCTCATCAGGTGACTATCATTTCGGGAGAGACGGGTTCTGGTAAATCCACTCAGTCTGCACAATTCATTCTGGATGATTTATACCAGAGAGCTTTGGGCGAATCTACAAAGATCATGTACGTCACGTCCTATTCATGTTCTTTATGGTTCTAACATCCATGTCTAGTTGCACCCAGCCCAGAAGGATTTCAGCTCTTGGATTGGCCGATCGCGTGAGCGACGAACGGTGTTCTACGGTTGGACAAGAAGTTGGATATATTATTCGGGGCGAGTCCAAGGTCACGCCAAACACCAAAATTACATTCGTAACAACCGGTGTACTTCTCAGAAGACTTCAAACTTCCGGCGGTGGCAGTGAGAATGTCGTTGCAAGTTTGGCGGATGTTAGTCACGTTATCATTGATGAAGTTCACGAACGCAGTTTAGATACAGATTTTCTTCTGGTATTGCTAAGAGACGTTTTGAGAAAGAGAAAAGATTTAAAACTAATCCTGATGAGTGCCACACTTGACGCGGGTGTTTTTGAGGATTACTTCAAAAGCAATGGAAAAGTTGGGAGGGTCGAGATTAGCGGGAGGACATATCCTGTGGAGGATTATTACCTCGATGATGTGATCAGAATGACTGGTTTCAATATTGGTCGATTTGGAAAACATAACGAAGATGCCGAAACATCAGGAATGGATCCAGACGTCGCTGCGACTATTCAAAGCATCGGTATGAGAATCAATTACGACCTCATTACACAGACGGTTAAGGAAATCGATGCGGATCTTACGCACTTGAAGCAAGACGGTGGAATCTTGATATTTATGCCTGGTTTGATGGAGATTAGTCGAACACTTGATGCTCTCAGATCAATACCAAATCTTCACGCCCTTCCATTGCACGCATCTTTGCAATCCTCTGAACAGCGACGAGTCTTTCCGCACGCACCGCATGGCAAGCGCAAAGTCATTGTTGCCACCAATGTTGCCGAAACATCTATTACCATTGATGATATTGTGGCAGTAATTGACACGGGACGCGTAAAGGAAACAAGTTACGATCCGCAGAACAACATGCGTAAACTCGAAGAAGTATGGGCTTCCCGAGCAGCATGTAAGCAGAGACGAGGAAGAGCTGGAAGAGTTCAAGCTGGTAAATGCTACAAACTCTACACAAGAAACGCCGAAATGTCGAAAATGATGGAACGACCTGAACCAGAGATTCGAAGAGTTCCATTGGAGCAGCTTTGTCTTTCTGTGCGTGCTATGGGTATCAAGGAGGTAGCCCAGTTCTTGGCAAGCGCCTTGACTCCCCCCGAAAGTCTGGCTGTTGATGGTGCTATGGATCTATTGGGTAGAATGGGTGCATTGGATGGAGATGATCTTACTGCTCTTGGTCGACATCTGTCTATGATACCCGCGGATCTTCGATGCGGAAAGCTTATGGTTTATGGAGCTATGTTTGGCTGTTTGGATGCATGTGTTACAATTGCTGCTATCCTTACTGTCAAGTCGCCATTCGTATCCCCGCAGGACAAGAGAGACGAGGCCAAATCTGCTAGAGCAAGGTTTGCTAAGAACCAAGGTGATTTGATTGGGGATCTCAAGGCATACGAGCAATGGGACGAGATGGTCAGTAATAGAAGGTATTTTTACTTCCCCCCATGTATTTCGCTTTCTACCCTAACAATTCCCCAGCATTCGGCAAGGCGAAATCCGCAACTGGTGCAGCGAAAACTTCCTCTCCTACCAAACTCTAAACGACATCTCTTCCAACCGAACTCAGTATCTAACCTCACTTCGGGAACTATCGTTCATCCCTTCCCATCATCTGCCCCCTTCTTTGAACAAAAATAACCAAAGCACAACTCTCCTCCGCTCACTTTGTGCCGGTGCCTTCAACCCCCAACTAGCACGCATTGATTTCCCTGACAAGAAATTCGCGCAATCCGTCTCAGGAGCCGTAGAATTAGACCCCGAAGCTAAGACCATAAAGTACTTTAACCAAGAGAACGGTCGTGTATTCATTCATCCCTCTTCAACAGTATTTGATGCCCAGACGTTCCCTGGACATAGTGTTTACATGAGTTACTTTAACAAGATGGCGACCAGCAAGGTCTTCATTCGCGACTTGACGCCGTTTAATGCGTACACGGCGCTTTTGTTTGGTGGACCGTTGACGTTGGATACGCTTGGTAGGGGGCTTGTGGTAGATGGGTGGCTGAGATTGCGTGGTTGGGCGAGGATTGGGGTGTTGGTTAGTAGGCTTAGAGGGATGTTGGATGATGTTTTGGCTAGGAAGATTGATGAGCCTGGCTTGGAGATGGGTGGAAATGAGGTTGTGGATGCGGTTATGAGGTTGGTTGAATTGGATGGGTTGGATCAGTGATGTATTTGTCCTTTTTTATGGGGAAGCATTGGGTAGAGTTGGGATAAATTAGATTAGGGTTAGAGAGTGTGGGTGGTTAGGTGAGCATAAACCAATAAGGAGGTATCCAATAGAATCAGTTTATTACATATATTCATTTCAACTGTGGGGTTTCCATTCTGCTAGATCTCAACCTGGAAAATTACTCGAGTTCGCTAGCCGACCAGACGAGCAATTCCTACACCACAATCCCACCACACCCCCTTCCCTTCCCTTCCCACCGCCTCTCCACTCAAACACGACATGCCAAATCCCAATGCACAAACGGACTCTCCTCAATAACACTCAACTGGATCTCCTCCACCACCTTATCGAAAAAACAAACACAACGTGAAGCCAAACTGGAACGCGAAACTCTTACACGCTCCCCCGGTCGCCTTACACATTTGCTTGCATTCCTTGAGGGTGGAGCCTCTTTGTTGCCCGACGGTTTCGGTGTAGTTTCCTGGGATGACGGTGAAGCCTGGGACGCCGCAGAGGGGGTAGCCTACTGCGTAGGCTGGGGGGTGTGTTAGGTTTTGGGGGTTTTAAGGGGGAAGGGGAAGGGAGGATGGGACGTACTTTCTCCTGGTGGAGGGGGGGTGATGTATGTTGGGGTTGGACGGGGGCTTGTTGTATGGTGGGGTATTGCGGTTGTGAGGGGGAGGTTGGAGATGAGAATTAGCGTTATTGTTTGGAAGGTGGAGAATTGCATTTCGTAGAGGGGGTGCAGGTTCTATCGTGGAAATATGTGGTGAGAGGGAAGATAGATGAGCTACCTTAGTAAACTGTGCACCGCGGAATCAGCTTGCTTTTACTTCATCAGGGGAAAGAAAGCGTTAAGCGAGACTTACACGGCTTGTTGTTTTTTCTAGAGGTGGATGTTTTTGGTGTGGGATAATGTGAAGTGGAAAGAGGAGGGTAAAGTGAGATGAGATGAAGGTCATGGAGTTTATATTGAGATATATAACTGCTGTAGTTTGCGGTTTTTGCTTGCTTTCTTGTTCTTGGAAAGGTGAGGCTTTTGTGATACTGTACACAAACTCGAATACGAGTTTTGAGGGAACGTTATTGGGCATGAGATCGTGTCTTGAGTTCGAATACAAGATTCTAACATATAGACATATGAGACACAAGCATGTAACTTTTCTTCCATTCGCTGTATAATTTATCCCATTCCTTCCCGCATTGAGCATATTGAGCTTTCCTCGGTATAGATCAATGAGACGGTGTAGAAGGATAAAAACATATTGAGAGAAAGGCAGTATGAGAACCAGAAGACTTGCCCGAGGAATACATATACCAATCACGTCGTACTACTCATGTAAGCCAGATGATTGAAGAGGACCAAGAGGCGGGGAAACGCATGGCTGAGGGTCAGATAATGGCTACAATAACCTGTCTCAGGAAGGTGGTACGATGGTTGGTTCTACAAAGTGGTTGTTGCCCTGCGAAGAGAATGAGGATGGGTCTTCGAGGTACGCAGATGATTCGTATAGTCCGTAACACGGTTGTCAGTCTAAGTGAAGCCGAAGAAGCATGATGACATAACTATTCATTCATGTTGTATCTTGCCCTGAGTGCCTTTCCAGGCTTCTTACTACCCCAGGCTCCAGCTCTAGACAGCTCATCCTACTTGCGGGGCTCTGGACGTCTTGATGAGAAAGTGAACTTTTGTGGGAAGAAACAATTCAACCGCGACTCGATTACTTAAAAAAATTATCCCATTGAAATCTGTTGGATCACCAAAGCATGGGATCGCTGTTCTGGTGTTGTACAGGAACGGTGTGGTGTTTTCTCATATACGAAGCGCCCCTCCTTGGCCCGCAATTTGGCAAGGGATCCCCGCTATCTGGTATGACTCGATTTCAAAGCCCCCCCTCCCCTCCTCCCATCCCCTCCTCCCTCCTTTTCTTCCCCAACCACGCACTCGCTCACATCCACATGTGTTTGCTGAGCTGCGTGGTTCCATGTTAGCCCATGGCAAAGGCTTAGGACAGGTTTGTGAGATCATTCTATTGCTAGTCGTAGCTAACATGAAAAACAGGTTGATGGAGCTATCGGGAGGAGAAAACAGCTGGAAGCTGGAGGGGAACATGGAGTTTTGTCGTGAGACGGTTTGAGGATTGGTATGTGTATTTTTTGGATTCAATGTTTAGGCGGACTGGTTCTGATAGCTACGCAGATTTTCCGATGCTATCAATCCGCGACCCATCGAATGTACGAGGTCGGAAACCGCGACTCAACCTCCAGTCTTAGAGCTTCCAGCTTGCCCGATTCACACGTCCTTCCACGAAATATTCACTTCTTCCTATATCGTGGAAGAAAGCCCGTGGGGAGAGATGCCCACACCTCGGTTTCAATACTTCTTGCGGGTGTACGAAACCACAATGAGATCTCGAAGTAGATATAAGGCAGATGACATATAGAAGGAATTCATCAGGCCATTTCTGGGCCGCGTACTATTGTCCGGAACGATCAACTGGGTATATTTTGCTCCGGACGAGAGGGAGGGTGGCTCCTTCTTGAGCTGCCCGATGTGGTTGGGTTTTTAAAAATAGGACCGCATGCCCTTTGGGCTAGCGTACGCTGACACACTTTGTACCACTTCCATCATGTTGAAAGCCAAGTATATTGACGTCAAAAACGCGGATTCTATCCAAAAGCTCAAGAACAAATCCGAC
Source organism: Hymenoscyphus albidus (assembly GCA_911693285.1). Classification (NCBI taxonomy): domain Eukaryota; kingdom Fungi; phylum Ascomycota; class Leotiomycetes; order Helotiales; family Helotiaceae; genus Hymenoscyphus; species Hymenoscyphus albidus. The sequence goes on along the minus strand of CAJVRM010000300.1, from coordinate 2,241 downwards.
TATTCACAATGGAACTGTGAGGGTTGGAACCCATGATGGAGGCTCGGGCCATGCCCTCGCTAAGCACTGACCAAAGTCCTCGTTAAGCACTGACCAAAGTCCCTGCTTAGCACTGGCCATTACCCCACTGTCAAACAGGTTTCTACTTTTCCACACTTTCTTGTTTTGTTCTTCTGACATCATGTATTCGTCATTCAAGTTTCTTGCAAGTTTCTTGGAATATTCAGGAAGCTCTTCCTCTCTATATATAGAGGAAGAGCTCGCATATATGTAGTCTTCACGCACTTCTTAATTGAATATTCGAAACCACACCTTTGAGCTATTCGAGGTCTGGCCTCTCACAGTAGAAGTGCGTCTTCTCTCATCCATTTTGGACCAGAGTTCCGTCAGTCAGCCAGTCAGCCAAAGCCCTCACCCACGTTGAGGCCATTCAGTCATCATCAGTCAGTCAGCAAAGCTCTCACACCTGTTAGAGCTATTCAGCCAGTTATCACCATTCATCAGTTAGTCAACCAGTCAGTCAGCCAATTAATCAGTTAGCCAATTTTAATGGATCACCACATGGATACCAACCAGCAATACACTGCTCCCGAGGAGCAATTCCAACAATACCATCCAGCCCAAGAAGAACCTGTTGGAGCAACTCACTTTAATGCTCAACAAGCACAGCATACTCAACAACCTCATGCAATACAGCAAGATCTGCCACAATGGATGGCACAGTTTGTTCAATTTATGTCTCAATTCAACAGCACCAACAATCCCTCTGCCCAAACCAGTACCCCCACGACTCCAGTAGTGCAACTCCAGCAAGAGGAAAGCAAGCCTCGTCATTCACTGTCTCACCCAGACGAGTTTACCAATAAAAACAACTCTCTTTACCCACAGTTCAAGAGTCTCTTAGAGGCCAAACTACGAATTGATGCTAGGGCAATCGGGAGTGAGGAGGAAAGAGTATGGTATGCATTTGGACGCATATCAGAGGATGTTGCTGGACGGATCCACCCTTGGATGCAATATGCCCAAAGGACGTCTGCTTTCTCTGTAGAAGGATTCTTGAAGCAAATGGACCAGGCCTTTGCTGACCCACAGAGGCAAGCTAAAGCGCTTAGCAAGCTTAACACAGAGCGTCAGGGTCCTCGCGACTTCCGTGTGTTTCTTCAGGAATTTGAACAGAATCTGCTTGAAGCGCAAGGTTGGGGCTGGGACGACAACGTCAAGAAAGGGTACCTCAAAGCAGGTCTTAGCCGGGAACTCGAAGGTCAACTGGTTAGCCAAATCGAACCGAAAACGTACGAGGAATTCACAGCCTTCAAATGTCGGAAGTGATTTGAGATAAGCCTGGGAACGTTTTGAGGATTCTATGGTTGGAGATCCATTTATTATATCAGCTTTAGTCGATGATATCGTTTTTGCAGATACTTTGATCGATACTGGATGCCTTGCCTATGGACTATGTGACCCACGCTTTGCTCGAAAACAAAACCTTACGCGTATACCAATTACACCACGCGATATTACAGGCTTTGATGGCAAAGTCTCTGCATCTATCAACGAAACGGATATAGAGAAGAGAGGGTGTTCCTTAACGTTGCGCCAATTAGCGACTACAACATATTTTGGGAATGCCATGGATTACGGCGCAGGATGCTAGAATCAATGGACCTCGTTCTGAAATGAGAATTGGAGTTACAAACACGATTGTACGCAGCAAAGAGACCTTTTTTAGGAAGCAAGAAGAATTGGAAAGGGTGGCAGAAGTGTCAGCTACGTCGTTTATGATGATGAAGAAAAGACGAAGCCAGACGGCCCAGGTCTTTGCAGCGAGCATAGCAGACATCAACAAAGCTCTGAGAGTAAAACGAAAGACAGACCCGGCAACCAGATTACCTACTCACTTCTACGACTATTTAAAAGCATTTGATCCCCAGGAAGCAGAGAAACTACCACCACTTCGAGGTCCAGGAGTTGACCACACTATTGAAATTGAGGAAGTAGACGGCAAGAAGCCACAGGTGCCATGGGGTCCACTATATAACATGTCAAGAGACGAGTTATTAGTACTTCAGAACAACCATCACCTTTTTTCGTAGATTGAATTTTTTGTTCTAAAACGCTCAATCTCTCTTACTCTCGCTTAATAAGCTAAATTCCTTCCATGGAGACTCCTCCAAGGAGACCTCCGGCCTCGCCTACGCCCCTGAGAAGGGGCCTGGGAAGGGGGGGAGGACGCCCAATCCC